>PVIR01021402.1:0-29925 GCA_004026965.1 Petromus typicus
TAGAGTCCATCCTGACAAATTTCAATGTTTAACATATTTCTACTAAAACTCCTCAATCAACATTTTCTATTGCAACAGAAATACTACTTTTATATTTTGCAGTTTCAAGAAACGAGAGCAAATATTTAGAGTGGCCTTAATTATTAGGATTTTGTATTTTCTTAAATAAAAGGAGCAGGGGCAGAAGGTGGCTCCTCACCTCTCCTCCTCCCCCTCCAGGAGCTTCCGGTATGCGCTGATCTCCATGTCCAGCGCCAGCTTCACGTCCAGAAGCTGCTCATAGTCGTTGAGCTGCTGCTGCATCTGGTCCCGTATTTCCGCCATCTCTCGCTCTTTGTCTGTCAGCATGCGACGGGAGTTGTCTCTCTCTTTAGCGAGCAAGTCTTCCAACTCTTGAATCCGTTCCAAACACACTCTAGACTTTAGAGTCAAAGAGACACATTTACTTTCTAGGAACAGTTCAACATGAGCACAAGGCAGCTATTTTAAGCCACCTCCTCGAATGAAAAACAAACTCATAAAACCTCTTCATCATTGGAACTCAAAAGCATTTTAAGATGTTAAAAAGCAAACTTCCTAAAATAGAAATAGATCTTAGGAAATTTTTGGCTGACGAAAGACTAAAATTGGAAAGTCTCAATTCAGAAATGTGCAAAATTATTTTTTTCTGTGTTTAGTCAAATTTTAAGCTGCGGTTGTAAGTCAATGTTCTTAACTACAAGAGCCTCACATCAAAAGCATAAATTAAATGGGCCAGGGATTTAGCTCAGTGGGTCCTGTATCTGCATGGCAAGTGCAAGGTACCACATTATCAGTGGTGGCTAAGGCCTGTAATTCTAGAACTTGGGAGGCAGAGGCAGGAGGATTTTTTGAGTTCAATGCTGGCTTGGGCTACATAGTGAGTTCAGGGCCAGCCTGAGATACAAAGTGAGACCCTGAATAATTCTCTATCTTCAACAGAAATATTTTTAAGGTAAATTGCTATATTTATGTCTGTTATATAGTGACATAAAAGCAACTGAGTCCAAGAAGCTAGAGCTGGATACTTTCAAATCTGCCATGAACTACCTATGCGGCTTGCTGAACTAACCGACTTTACCAGCACTGACAAATTGAAGATACGGAACTCACTATCTCTCAGATCCTGCCTCTAAGGTTAAGAAGTCCATAAGTGCTAGTGGTCTTGAATCTATACATTTATAACTTGTAACACAACTGTCCTAGTTTACTGTGGTCTGCCACAGTAAAAGATGCTGGTGTCTGGGTGCCACAAGAACAGAGCAGGCTCTGTTTGTGCAGCGGTGCTCGGCTGAAGGCCTTGAACATGCTGGGCGAGGGCTCAGCACAGGCAGGATGCCCGCCCGCCGCGGGCCCAGCAGGCAGCCTCTCAGAGTGTGGCACCAGAACCTCTGACAGGGAACCACGAACTCTCCCTCAAGGGGAGCAGACCTGGTGCCAAAGGCAGTGGGGCAGATCCAGGAATGTTGCAGCCATGTGTGAAACTCCTGCCACCTACATATTCAAACACAGCTTCTAAAGTCAAAATTAAGGGCGATGCCAATTTGAAGTAAAATTTAAGAAGTCCTTCACTAAGGTGAGTCAGACAACCAAACGGAAGTTCTTATGGCCTAACAGGTGGCGTGAGGAAACTTGCGTTACTCAACAACACTGCGCTACTGTGTAACAGGAAAATACTAAGGTCACTTTTTTCTTCTTGATGACTTTTCTAAGGATAAAACTTACTCACCAATAAAAATATGTAAAAAAAAAAATACATTCTTTATCAAAAAATCTGCGACCAGCAAAGAAAAGAATAAAAAAATTCTCTCAAAGAAATTAAGAGCTATTTTGGCTGCAGGGACTACTTCTTTCTATTTGCTCAGAAGTAGGTTCCTAATAACACCCAAGAACGAGCCTAACATTGTCTAAAAGTCACTATATGAGAATTAAAAAGCCAGCGAGGCTGGGAATATAATTAACAAGCAAACAGAGAAGATTGCGAGCCTACGCCGTAAGACCAAATGCTAGGTTTCAGGGCCAAACCCTATGACTGTCACAGACCAGTCTGAAAAACAAAAATCAATGTCAAGAAAAAACATCTGTACCGAGTATGATCAAATGCAGCAAGCATAGCCGGACAAGGAAGAGCCCGGGCAACTAGAAGATACAGGTCAGGGGAGGGAGGGAGCACCAGCATCGGCCAGCGTCAGAGCCAAAAAGCCTAGCTCTACAAAGTTCCTGTTGGAATAATGCTCTGGTACAGTGACCTCCCAAATTCACATGATGAACCCTAACTCCCATCGCAAGGATATTAAGAGATGGGGCTCCAGGTGCTGGAGACCCCATGAGGACCGGCGCCTGTGGATGGGCTAGTGCACTTTTAATCGCCCCAAGGGAGCCTATCTGCCCCTCCTCCCCTGGGGGCGTAGGGCACTGCCCTCAGGCTGGACACGTTCCCTGCACTTCACAGCCCCCTGAGTCCTACGCGCATTCCTGCTACTGTGGCTACCATTTCCATACTTCTAAGAGCAGCCCCCAAAGGACCAGCATAGGCGCTACAATGGAGAACGAAGTATCTGCTGAATCCCTGAAAGGAAATCTCTGGAGAGGAGGAGGTATACAGGGAAAACTTGCACCAGGGGAGTTCATTCCTCAGCTCGCAACCTCTGCGCCAGTCCCTTAACTCCTTCCGGCTTGACTGTTTCATGAAAATAAAATATTATCGAGATAAAATAGCTGTAAAATAATTTTTAAAATTTATCTTCCAAAATAGTAGTATGATAGGCAATACAAAACTTTCAGGTAACTTTTTTCATATCAGATTGCTTTATGTACTTCATTTTCTGATGCTTTCTAAATTTGTACAATAAGTGCCTTTAGTTTTATAATTAGAAAAAGATTTTACTGAAAATACAATGACAGGGCCAGGGATTTAGTTCAAGTGGTACTGGGCCTACCTTGGAAGCACAGGACCTGAGTTCAAGCCCCAGTAAAATAAAGTAAAATAAAATCACAAAAGGGGAAAGCCTAACAAGAATTAACAGTTTATTTTTAAATAGAAAATATAAAACAAAATTTGTGCTTTTAAGCTGAAGCTCTATGTTCCATGTAATTAAACTGGGTAGTAAACCACAAAATAGTGCTAAACACTCACATCGTTGTCTATATACTTTGTGCCCATACTGACATCACCCTACAATAGTGATGGCAAATCTACAGCACATGCGAGGTCTTTTAGGAGATGGTAATGTATGAGTTTTTTCTCAATTAATTGTTCAGTATTCGGATTTAACTGCAGTGTTGGCACTCTCTGAGGAGTGAGTGAGTTTTGGAGCGCAGTTTGGACATCTGTCTCTGAAGCCTTCAGCATCGCTGTCCTGGAACGACAGATCCGAAGCCGTGTCCACCTGTCTAAGCTGCACCTGGAGTACAAGACCCCGTCCTTGCAGCTCCCAGTCAACACCACCAGCAAGGCAAGCACATGACCCTGAGATGCACCAAGGAAGCCCCTAAATTCCCACTTGATACAGAAATTAATACTGTATCACAAGACCCAGAAAAAATGTGTCTACAAAGACAAAGCATTTATCACCTACAGTGAATTTCTGTGTATTTCTCTTCATGTTAACAAAAAAGATGTGTCAAGAAGAACATGGTGTAGACATGAGCCTGATAGGTGCCGCCAAAGTCCCGAGTCCTAGGCCAAGCCTTGGGTATGAACTACCGCATCCATCCCTGCGCAAGGCACGCAGAATGGAATGATACGGGAAGCACCGCCAACACCAGGCCTCGAAGCCACACCAGCGCCTGTGACAACCTGAGGGTGGCGTGGCATGCAGCGGGCAGGCAGCTGGAGAGGGGCCTCCCAGGGAACCCCACACTGCTCTCAGGAAGTGGCTTTCTTACCTCTTTCTGCAGATTAGAAAGCTGAGACGAGAGGCTCTCAATCCTCATGCGACTCTCCATCAGCTCCTCCCTGGCACTGTTGACAGTGGACGTGTTCATCTCCGAGGACAGCCTGGCATTCTCAAGCTTAAAGAAGAAGCAAACAGTCTTATCTAGCAAATTCGAACAAATGAGGAAGCATGAGTCACCTCGAGGCACTGCACACCTCAGTCCGGCCAGTAACTGGCTGAGGAAACACAGGAAAGGCATGACGTCTGGGGACATCTGAATTACCATGACACTAGTCTTTCAGATTCATTTCCTAAAATACGAAACTTCAATAACAGTAACAAAACTTAGTTTGTACCCAAAGTTTATTACCAGTAAGTATTTCAACTGCTAAAGCTTTAGTGCCTGGAATAATATGCTAATAAGAAAAGTGAACTGAGCCCCTGGACGGTGGGATACGGTAGGAAACACTACGCGTCTCACCCAGCAGAGCCACCACAGGCCGGACTCCTTCAGACAGACAGGAGCCTTCCAGAAGCCCTCACGTAAACAGCACCCTGACCCCGCCAGGTCCCCGTGGCATCCTCTTCTGTGCCCACACATTGTACTGGGCAATGCTTCCCTTTCTCCCCTGCCTCCCTCTAAAGCCGGCCTGTGACTGGCCTGAACTCAGCTCCGTCACCATGTGGAGCTGTGGCTCAGTGCCCAGCACGCAGACACCCCGGGGCCCTTCTGACAGGACCCCTCACTCTCATGAGTCAAGCACTACTCAGAGGCTGCGACTAACAAGAACAGCGTGAAGCCGCGCAGCAGAAATTATACCAACTCCCAGACTCGGACTTTCTTACATTACATCATGGGGTGTTTAATAAACTCATTCTGCAGCAAAGCCTACGCTTTGGTATAGTCTGCTAATAGGAATGTAACGTTTCTGTACTTTTTAAAAATGAGTAACAGTGAAGAGGAATAGCTAGGAACTTTCCATTTGGCTCTGATACAAAACATCCAAACGGAGCGATCACAGTCTCTGTGGCACATGAACTCCGGACACAGGAGAACGTGACACGCGGGGACGTGCAGGGTGGCAAGGGCAGCACTTGTTGGGAGGGTCCTTCACAGGCTTTGGTCTTAACTATCACAGCATGACATGAATGACAATCACCTGCCATTTACGTCTAGTAAGAATAAAAGTAGAATAACCCCCTTTCCTCTTGCCATTTCTAGTAATATTTCTGCAAAAAACAGCACTTTAAAAGATATCCATTTTCTATATGCGCAGAGACTAAGGGAACGGTTTTCTGAAGCAGAACCGAGCGCAGCACCCTGCGCGGGGCTGACGGGCACTGGCGCCCACCTTGGCGTGGTAGGTCTGCTCGAGCTCCTCCTTGTACAGCCTCACTTGGGCGTCGTGCTGCTCGCGCATCTCGTGCAGGGCCTGGGCCAGCTTGTACTCGTACTCGATCTGCCGCCCGGAGTCCACCTCCACCAGCCGCGTCTCGTGCTTCCTTCTGGTCTCGTTGATCTCCTGGGGACAGAAAAGGGCGTGAGTCCACGTTACTGTCCAGGGCTGCACTGGTCCCAGTCCGAGGGACATGAGGCTGCCTGACGCTTCACATACAAAGTGTGAACACACATTATTGCTTCTTCGTTTTCAGGTAGACGGAACCAATGGTACCAAAGGTAGTCACCAGAGCTCTGGGTGTTTTCTGCGTCTTTCCAAGACCATACCTTTTGTGCTTCTCTGAAGGCAAGAAACAGCTTCGATGATCTGCTCAAGTGCCATGTCACCATCCAAGGCTGAACAGGGCACTACATTAAAACCCAACTGATACCATCTTCCTAACCTGCTTATTAATGGTCCTAATGCATCTGAAATTAAACTACACACGCAGACAACTTCAACGTTCACAGGATTTTTTGTTTTGTTTTGTATTTGGTTGAGGCGGGGTCTCCATATGTAGTTCAAGGTGGTCTTCAATTCACTATGGAGCCCAGGTTGGCCTTGAACATGCAAGGATCCTACTGCCTCAGCTTCCTAAGTACCGAGATTACAGGTATGCACCACTACGGTTAAGTTTTTTTGGTTTTTAGTTTTTTGAGACAGGGTCCCACTTTTGTAGTTCAGGCTGGCCCTGAGCTCACTATGGAGTTCAGGCGAGCCTCAAACTCACAGCAATTCTCCTGCCTCTGCCTCCCAAGGGTTGAGACTACAGGTTGAGCCACCAAACCGGGCACTGTGCTATGTGGTTACACGGATGAAACTCGGGACCTTGTGCTTGCAAGGCAGACGCTAGAATCACTGAGCTAAATCCCTGGCCTCTAGGCTTGGCTTTTACAAGACTTTCTTAGCCACAGTAATAGAGAGGGCAAAGAATTTTCACACTTATCTTACCAGCTGATGCTAAGCTATCAATGTCAACTGATACAGGCTGCCTTATTAATATTACTTGATTAACTCAACTATGATAATTCCCTCTTAAATAATAGTAGTAGAAATTATCTTTTAGTGTTTAGGAAACTAAAATGTGGAATCTGGGGCTGAGTACTTAAGTCCAAGAAAAAAAATGTTCATTTTGGTTTCTTGCTATAAAAAATACAAAAGGTATCTACATGGCAATAATTATGTTCAACTCACTAAAATTCATTGTGTATCTTATGCAGTGTTTTTTATACATTTTCTCATCTTTCTCTCAGTCAATGCAGGAGAAAATACACGTGGCAGAATCAGGTAATTAAGAAAACCACAGTTTAGGGGGCCGGGGAGTTAACTCAGTGCTTCCGGGGCCTGTCTTGCAAGCGCAAGGGCCCGGGTTCGATTCCCCGGTAACCACATACAATACTAGGTGTGGAGACTCACACCCAGCAGCAACCAGTACCACATACCACAGTGCCGGGCGTGGTGGCTCACGCCTGTAATCCCAGCACTCGGGAGGCAGAGGCAGGAGGATTGCTGTGATGTGAGTTGGAGGCTGAGCTCAGGGCCAGGGTGAATTACAAAGCGAGACCGTCTAAAAAAAAAAATTCAGAAATGCCAACCACTCTAAAAATATTAAATTACTTTCTGATATAATTTTTCAATCATTATTTTACAGGGAACTGAACATACAAAGAAAGCATACTCCTGTTATCTACACATAGCGTCATGAACAACAACAGATTACAGACAAAGCAAAACATAAATGTAAGTCAACTGCACATAAAATGTCTGCTTTGCCATGTGCACTGGTTCATTCCTATAATCACAGCCCTGGGAAGGCTGAGGTAGGAGAACAGAGAGTTTAACACTAGCCTGGGCCACAAAAGGTGTGTAAGGATATCCTGGAATCCACAGCAAGACCCTGGCTTGAACAATAAGCCAGGTGTGGTGATGCGTGTTTGTAATCCCAGCCCTCAGGAAGCTGAAGCAGAAGTATTTCTGGGAGTTTCAGGCCTGCCTAAGCTACATAAAATGAGTTCAAGGCCACACAGACTACACAGCAAGACCTTGTCTGCAAAAAAAAAAAAAAAATCAATCAAAAATAAAAAACAAAAAAAACCCCGAAAAAACAAAAAAGTCTGCTTTCAGAAGTCACGTTTTAACTAGTAGATAACAGTGCTTGCTGCAAATCATCCTTTCAAAATAGTAGTCCACTTTGATACTCGCCACTCCTTGAAAGAAAATTAATAGTACAGTGGACCCTTGATCTGTGAACTCAACTCATTCCTGTGGTCTGGCTGTAACTCACGGCGCACAGAAGGCTCGGGCTCCTCTCACAGCCTCCACCGTCCCTGCTGCCCCAGGCAGATCTCAGGGTCCTTCGAGACACGGGCCCAGGATTCCTCAGTTGACTCCACAGGAAAGGACGTTGCCATGTTCCTTCCAGAACTCTTTAGGGTCAAACTGTACCCATTTTCAGCTCAGACCTTTGGGCCAAAACTCAAAGCTTCAGAGCTCAAGACATGAACAGCTGATAAGCAAACTCTGTCCTACCTCAAAACCTATCTCATCCATCTGATACATTTCTTTACGAGAAAGAATCACGATAAGACAGATTTGTAATTTGTATTCCTATGTCTTCTCTTTTAAAAAGTATAATTACATGTAGTTACCTCTTCATACATGTTTTTACGAAACTCCAAGTCTTCAGTGAGGCTCTGACAACGATTCTCCAAATCCACTTTGAGTAAAGTTTCATCTGCTAACTGTTTTTTGGCAGCAGTTAATGAGGCTTCCAACTATCATGAGGAAAAAGAATTATGACACAATTTATACAGAAGTTACTGCGCAATTAATTTGGTTAAGTATAAATCAAATTACGTATTATACTTCCTATACTCTTGCCAATGTATGATTCTTCATTTTACCCTTTATCACAAAACTGCACCGACTGTCTCACACACAGGATACCATTAGCAGGTCACCTGTCAAACTGCTAACTGCCAACGGAGGACAGAGGGGCCCTACTGCTCACGTTCTGCAAAGAGGTCGTTGTTAGCTAACCACTTTCATTTCTTGTGTTCAAGAGGACAGCATTATGACATCTCTTTTTTTGCCTCACTTTTTGGCACAATAATGAAAGACTTTGAGGGTAAGAGACAAAGTTATCTGCACAAGACAAAAACAGCACCGAACTCAGACAGCAGTACTGAGGTGATCACGCGGCATGTGTTGGCTACCTCAAGACTTGTTCAGGCAAGCCACCCAAGAAGGCCGAAATAACAAGTTCCCCCTACACAAAAATAAAACAGGTGGGCCACATCTTAAAGTCAGATGGCACTGAGCCTGCCCACTACAGCGCAGTAGCCTTACCTGGGCCATCTGATCCTTCAGATCCTCCAGATCGCCTTCTAAACTCTTCTTGTCACCAAGTGCTGTGGCCAGAGCCGCATCCTTGGAGTTCAGTGCAGCTTCATATTCTCGAAGCTTCATCTGGGCTCCATTAAGATCAGCCTCCTTCTTAGCGTAACTGTAACACAGTTGGCAAAGAGCACACACATCAAACGGCCCCTCTGACCTCCGCCTCCTGCTTATTCGAGAGAAACAGAAGCAGCAGTTTAAATTAAGCAAGGGTTGGCTACACCCTCTAAAAACAGAGAGCAAGATAGGAGCGTGAGATCTAGAGATCCCGGTAGCTGACAACAATCTCTTTCAACAACACACATGTGTTAATGACTCGCAGTCACAGTACTGTAAGTTTTCTCTGAGTGGAAACACATCTCTTGCCCTGGCTCTGGAAAGTGGCACACTGAAAAAGGGTGTGTCTGAAGTAATGGAAGTTTACTTTTAAATACAATGAAAACTGTAAATCATGATGTACAGAAGGTATCAGTCAAAATATATGAGATTAAATACCTGAGAACTAAAATTACTTTAAGTAATATTATAACTTAACGAGGATACAGAGATTAGGAAACTAAGCTCCAGAAGCTTGCATACCCCTTCCATTTCCGACTTGAGATGATTTGAGATTTACCAAACTACAAATTTAGAGCTTAACACCTTGCAGAAAAATTACCTCAATTTATATTATTAATTACCAAAAAGGAAATGCTAATTGAGATTCACTTTACCCTAAATGTTACTATTTACTAAATGGAGTATTATAAAATTAAAAGTTCCTTTAGATAGGTTGTCCAAGAACTACTTTAAAGGACAGCATATCTCTCATTAAAGTAATTTTTATCATTAGTTACATGGGAATACCTTACTAATATCAAAATTTATTCTCAGTATGTATTCTTATTTAAAACTGTTACTGTAGAACACTATTTTTGCTACTGGCATTTGAGAACAGGCTAAGAGGAATTCTTTACAATTTTTAAATAATTTTGTACTACTAAAATAAAATGAAATTAGCTGACTAAATGTTTAAAAATTATAAGCAGATTTGTTACTCATTTTGGTATCATAAAGCAACTATCTGCACCAGATACATATAAAATCTTAGCAAAAATTTCCTCCTAAATCCTGTCTTTGTAAAGGCCACAAGATGGCAGGCTTTAACTGAAAACGAGTGTGTGGGAGGATGCAGGAGCCGTTTTTAAAAAAGGAGAACCTCATTCAGCCACAACTTATAGCTAAAATGGCTTGTTCGAGTGTTCAGTATCTCCTAGAAGGAAATTAAGCTTTTTAAGGAGCCACTATTTTATCCCGCTGACTGAAATTAAAATAGGACACGTCTGACAGTATTTAACATAAAATGTACCACAGTAAAGTTAATTATCTGGGCTGAGGACACAGCTCAGTGGAGTGTGTATCCACAGTTCAAAGCCTTGGGTGTGAGCCCAGCGCTAACAAAATGCTCAGAGCTGACTTTAGAGCCTTTCGGTGTTGAGATCTCATTATGATCCATTGATGCTGCTCCAGCGGTGCTGTGGGTATACACAGCTAGATCAGAAAGCCTGCTAGGGCAAAGCCCATACTTATTAATCCTTTATTCTCTGCATAGGAAGCCTGCAGAGAAGTGTGTTTTGTTAAACATTAATGAACAGAACCAGGCCTGGGAGGGCAGCTCAGTGACGGTCCACGCCTGGCACCCGGAGGGAGACCCTGGGTTTGATTCTCAGCACCCAAAGCTAAACACCACTGGCCTACGCACCTCCCCTAAACCCCTTCCTGCTTTTTTCATCTAAAATAATTCACAATGTCTTTTTTCCAAGAAGAAAAGAGTAACTGCAGTAGTTCCATAATCTCTATAATTCATTCCGAACTATCCTCCCTATCTCCCTGACAATTTCCAAGACAGGATGAATTATTTTTAAAAACCAGCAAAAGACCATACACTCAAAAATTCCACGAAATAAGAGCCATGAATCAGATGACCTGCCTTGTACCATGGAGGCATGCAGTGAGTTAACGTTGAATTTTTTGTTGTTGTTTTTGAGACAGGGTCACTATACACAGTCGTTCAGGCAGGGCTGGAACTCACCATGTAGTCCAGGCTGGCCTCCTAACTGATACCTCCTGCGTGTCCAAGTGTCCAAGTGCTGGGAATACATTACTGATCTATTTCCTAACTTTATTATTATTTCCCATTAATTAAATATGATGCAGAAAGTCTAAGGGTGGTTACAACACCTGGACAACGTGTAAAGCATGCAGAACTGACACCGTGAAATACGCACACACCTGACGTTCTGCAGCGGTCACTTAAGTTATAACTGACAGTGGCCTAGAAAAGACTGCAATGGGAGATGGAACCCAAAGCTGTTAGAAAGTCACCACTTACAGTGTGAGAAGACATTTTCTTTAGATTGCATTTCCCGTAGGGATTTGTTCAGTGCTGTGGACTCACTTGGCTCCACTATTTGTACCTCCACATAGTTCTTCCAGTGTTTTCATTTAAACTCAATATGAGAATCTAATGCCAGAAATGTGCATACTCTTGAAAATAAGTCATAAAATATGCCCATTTCCTTTAGGTATCTTACACAAGAACCAAAACTCCAACTGAAGCAAAAAAAAAAGTAGTTTTACATAATGTTGTTGGCACTCTGTCTTAAGGATTTTGTCCCTTAACAGAGTTCGCTTTTTAGGTCTATAAGCTTGAATTTCACTGGTCATACAGAGCTATGAAGTCTACAATCTGACCTTTAAAGAAACAAATAGCTTGAAAAAACACTTACACATTCCTAGTTACATTCTAAATCAATGGCTCTAGATTTAGCTCTAGTGATTAGAACTGGTACCATGAACTTTCTGAAACCTACTCCGAGCCTGTCCTAAGGCCTATGGGACTATTTATATCTGGTGGCTGCTCAATTACTATATGGTATACAATAGATTTTGAACTCCTGACCACCTCTTACCACAAGCAATAACATGTATTTCCACTGCTTTAATCATCGTAGCTTTTCAACCCACCACCACTTTGACATTGACTTGCTCTAGGATCATCATTTAAACCTCTGTATTGGCACTGAAGTACTTGGCTCTGGAACTCAATGCCTGAATTTTGCTCAACCTCTACATTATAAATCCTGATTGGATGACTCAGTTTCCCATTCTCTCCATGTTCTTCATTTGTGTAAGCTGGCCAACTCTAGACCAGTCCTACAAAGAAGAAAATGGAGATCAGAAAATGCGCCTACTTACAAAACTGCTAAAAATACTCAATGGAGGTCTTTGGGAAATATATCATTACTAGATATTAACTGAAGAACACATTATTACAAAAGTCACATAATAAGATGCAGAGAATCATTCAAGACCTAGTAAGAATAATTACTTGCAAAGTAATTAGTAAGCTTATCATAACCATGAACTTTAAAAAAAAGGATAGTAAACTAAGAATTAGTATGAAAATAAATGGATCGGTAAATTTACAGAGACTAATATTTACAACTAATAAGAAGCTGATTACAGCCAGGCATGGTGGCTCACACCTGTCTGTACTGCTAGTTCTTGGAAGGCCAGAGGTAGGAGAATTGCTCTGAGTTCAAGGCTAGCCTGAGCTACGTAGTGAGTTCAGGGCCAGCCTGAACTACAAAGCCAGACGACCCTATGTCAAAAACAAAAGAGAGAAGGAAGGAGGAAGGAGGAGGGAGGAGAAGGAGGAGACGAAGAACAAGAAGAAAAAGAAGCAGCAGCAGCTGATTACAAAACTGTTTCAATTTAGACGTTGGCAAGTTATTGCCTTTCTATTAACATTTCCTGAGTCAGTTTGTGTCACACCTACATAAAAATGCTCAGCTGAATAAAGTTTCTAGTTCAGTAGCAAAGTCATAAAAAAAAGATTCTCTAAATCATTCATAAACTAGCTAGGAACAAAGACCTTGTGTTCCCTTTTGGCATGGGACCTATGTGCAGATCTACATACATGTTTGGCTTTCTTCCTTATCAAAGTGCCATAATTTTCATTATTTTCTCAAGTACTTTTGTCTTTATTCTTTGTTTTATTGTATATAAAAATTCATGAGCAAATGATTACACTAAGCAAAGATCTAAATTATAGGTCTTTAATTGGTAGAATATTGTTTTTTATATATAAAAATTCATGTGAAAATGGTTACATTAAGCAGAAATCTGAATTATAGGTCTTTAGTTGGTAGAATAGTTAGAATAAGTATAATTCTTGGATATTAAACATATATAAAATTTGATTAGGATTTTTATATCACACACACACAAACATGAACACTTTTGAGTTATTCAGTAAATGAATACAAGCTCCCAGATGTATTCTTATGGAAAAACTCATTCAAGATATAATCCTGCTCGACTTAAAATACAGACTTTTAATAGTTAAAAAATTAAACTGGAGAAAAGCTATTTGTATTTCTACAAATAAAAAGTAGAAATAGAATCACCTGGGGTTTTTTATTCCTACTTTAGTACATCAAAGACAAACCAACAGAGAAAAGAGAAAAGCTCACTCCCAAGTCACTCAGTTTTAAATTCCATTCATAATACTCTATAACAAAGTCCTCTTTGGCTGCTTAATCAGTTGCCAGCATTTCTGAGGTGCTGTTAACCAATTTTCAGGTTCCTCACGAAACACAGAAAATTAGTAAAAAGCCTCAATCTGTGTAATTATTGGGCGTGTACTTTCCATATACATAAGGATTTTTTCTAATATACATACTGTAATCTTCTAGATAGAAATGAATCTATGAAAAGGTCGGCCGTTGCTTTGACCTTCCTCTGTCAAGCCACTTGTTTTACCTCAGCATCTGCCACTAACTCTTCCCTTCACGACCATCCTAGCCAGAGAACTTCCCAGGGATGACAGGGAATACCACTTAGTTTTCCATGTGCATACAGCTAACAGAACAGAAACCAATGCATACAAAACTGTTATTTCTGATCTCCACAACACAGGGATGCTTTATTTCCTCCAAACAGACTCTGTGGACAGCCGGGCCGACAGGCCGGCTGCCTGTGCTCCGCTCATGTTCTAATACACCACAGGGCTCTTTTAAACAGCTGTCCGGCGGCAGCTGGCATTATTCAACACTGGTGCATTATTCAAGGACTATCAAATAAATCTGCTTCTGAGGATACTTCATACTCAGACCTTGGATCTATGTGGCCTTTATTATCTAGCTGCAGTCCAGGCTTTGAGAAGAAAAATAAACTGAGTTTGAAGTAAATGTTATTAATATGCATATACATATTTTACTACATAACAGTCTCAAACTGCATATAAAATATGCATCTGCTGCAATACTCACAAATCATTTTCAATACTGTCCAAAGTAGCGCCCCATTCCATTCCAATGGGAAAACGCATGTGATCCCAATATCTCTGAGGAAAATTAGCAAACTCCCTGGCAATTACAAATATTACACACAAAACCTCATGAAAGAGCCAGGCAAGATGATACAAACCTAGAATTCCAGCACTTGGGAAGCTGGGGCAGGATGTTCAGAAGTTCAAGGCCGGCCTAGACTGCACAGTAAGACCCTCTCTCAGGAAATGTGGCCTCTTTCCTTCAGGGCCAACATTCCTGATCAAAAGGATCTAAACTCACCATCTCTTTCCACTTTGGCCAGTGGCTTGAGCTCCACCGCCACGTAAATCTCTCTTCAGTCAACAATCATCATCCAGGCACCAAGAATAGAATCTTCTTATGCCTTTCAACCCTCCCCTCAAAACTCTCCATGTTCATGACTGAACTCTTTCCCACCTCTCTATGGGTTGAGAGGGGAGCTCGCCTCCTTCCGCCTAGGCCTAGCAGGGTGTAGACGCTTCACCTGCCTGAGCAGTCCAGACGGCCAGCTGACACCTCCACTCCAACATCCAAGAACCACCACCAACTTTGAGGAGAGCCCTCCAAAACTGTTCTTTCCTCATCCATCTATTAGGAGCCACACTGTCTGCCAGGGTGCCCAGTCGTGGAACAGTCAACTTGGACCTCTTAACTCTCCCGCACTCGGTACCTTTCAAATCACTTCCTCTCCTTTTCCACTGCTGAATATTCAGTTCAAAGGCTACCTCCTTACTCCCAAGTGTCCTGATCAGTGTTTTTATCATTACCCGATTTTCCTCTCCACAGCCACACTGATCATGTCATTCTTCAGCCTGAACTGCTAGATTCCTCATTAAATGCAATTCTCCCCAACTCTGCATATATACAGTGCTAATTATATGAATTATTTGACATTCACAACAATTCCCTCTTCTAATGCCTTCTCTTAGTGAAGCAAACTCAGGCATTACAGTCTCCAATTCCCAGGAGCAGCCTCAAACTTTCGCGAGGCTCCCAGCATGCCTCAGGAAGCAGCCCTGCTTCCCCACAGCACACACGCTGCTGCAGTCACCGCGCGTACTACAGCGTATGCACGTGCTGCACTTGCAGGGTCACACCTCCAGCGCTCCGCAGCCGTGCTCCACTGGAACACAAGCCGCTCGGTAATGCGAATCAGGTGTCCCACCTCTATTCCCAGCAACTGATACGAGGTCTGGCATGTAATACTTGCTCCACAAATGTGTGCTGAATAAGAAATGAGAGAACACTTCTGTCATGAGTATCAAAAATTTATATACAAGTTTTAATTTCTTTTAAATTATTAAAGCATCCTTAAGATAAAAGAGGTTTAAAAAAAAGCCTCGTCCAGTAATTCATCTTCACCTATTTCTTATTAGCAATGATAACCCTAAGCACTTCAAATCCCATTCAATTACTGCACTCACCCAACAAATCCAAAATAACCTCTTGGAGACGGTGACAGAGCTAACAGCGTGAACACACATCTAGTACCATTTCCACAAGGGAAATGAGAACCTGAGTCTCAAGCACACGTAACCGTGCTCTTTCCTGTCGCTGTATCACAGTAACGCCCGGAGAGCCACACCGATGTAAGAATTAAGTGACCTAACAGATATAAAAACCCCACCACAATGTTAGAAGGCAGAGCTAAAATCTACTTTTCGTCTACCATTCATTCATTTCTCTAAGTAATCCCAAACAAAATAACCTTTCAGCCTCAAGGTAAAAACCGGTGAATAGAGGGCCTGGTTAATTCAGTGGTACTCCACCTACCTTGGAAGCACAAGGACCCTAGTTCGATCCTGGGTACTGCGGCCCCAAGCTTAAAAGATAGTATCTGCAAAGCATAAGTGCAGCCGCCAGGCACAAAATAAATGTCAGCTAGAGAAGGGGGCAGATGCTAGGGATAGAACCAAGGCCTCACCCACCCCGACATTCTCTCAGTGCCTAACACCTCGGCCTCAAGGCCACCTTGCACAACTCTGTAATCTGCAGGGTCACTATATATTCACAAAATGTGATAATCCAGCACTCCTTCTAGCAGTAAAACTACTATAATTCTACCCATGACCGGTAAGTCCAAATGATAGCAAAAAATAAAAAATCAGCTACACAGATTGGCTAAGGAAGGCCTCACATACCACTTAGGCCTACACCAAAAATATCAACAGAAACATAAGATTATGATCCAAATATAGAATCTTTTTACTTTTCTATTAATAACATGAATGTAAAAATAATAAAAAATTAAAAGGAGCCAAGAAAAATGACCTGCAACCCCAGCTACTCAGGAGGCTGAGACAGGAAGACTATAAATTTAAGGCTGTCCTGGGCAATTTAGAAAGACTCTGTCTCAAAAAAAAATACAAGAAAGCAACTGCCTGGCAAGTGAAAGGCCCTGAGTTCAATTCCCAGCACTGGGAAAAAATAAAATAAAATATAAGAAAAAAGGGCTTGGCATGGTGGAGCTTGCCTGTAATTCCAGCACTCTGGGAGATGAGCAGGAGGATTTCATGTCTGAACTCAGTCTAGGTACTTTAGCAATTCAGTAAGAGCTTGTTTCAAAATATAACAGGAAAGAGTGTCTTAGTTACTTTCCTCACTGCTGAGACAAAATACCCAACACCAAAGGTAAAGGAGGAGAGGTTTATTAGCTCACAGTTTGTAAGGTTTCAGTTTATAATCGGCTGGCTCCAAGGCAGGGTGGGTGGCAGTCAGCATTGCAGAGGAGAAGCAACACACAAGGTAGCAAAAGCAACAAGGGCCTTAACAGCATCTTTCTGCACATTTTATCTTATCCAGACCACTGGGCAGTGCCAAACCAGTCAGTGGGCTGGCTTGTAATCACACACTTTAATTCCAGCACCACACACTACATTCTGCCATCTCTGAAAAACCCCTATGACTGCATGAGGCTTTGGGGGGCATCTTAACACAGAGGGCTACTTGGGGGGGTAGCTCAGTGATAAATCACCCATAGGTTCAACCTCCAATATTGCAAAAATAAAAATAAACAGAAGATAATAATGAACCTTCAAAAAGCAGATATTAAATCCCCCAAACAGGTACTTAACTCTGCCATGGCATCAAAAACTGGTTGAACTATATATATACCTTTATCCTGTGATTAACACTGAACTGGCAAATGAGGTGACATTTAACTTGTAGTTTAGCCAGGAGGGAGAAACTGATATTGCCAGCAGGAAGGTTCCCAGAGAACCACAGCCCTCTCTGGCCTCAGAAACTGTAAGAACCAGTTGCTGCAAATCTTATTTCCTTGGTCACAGCAAACTAAGGGGTCAAATAAACTATCATATCAAATCTTTAAAATGATGGTATTGTACATTTATAGACGTGTAAAATGTTTATAAGTTAGCGTTGTACAAGCAAAGTACCTATCAGTATCATGAATCCTTTTTCAATTTTTATTTTTATTTTTTTGAGACAGGATCTTCCTTTGTAGTTCAGGCTGGCCCTGAACTATATATAGCCCAGGTCAGCCTCAAATTCAGAGCAATCCTCCTGCCTCTGCTTCCTGAGTGCTGGGATTACAAGCATGAGTCACCACATCTGGCACTGTGGAATGTGGTGCTGTAAAAGATTAAAAGAAAAAAGCTGGCTAGACATTTTTACAGGCAGTTAAGATAAGGTGGCTCTGAAGTCCACAAAAAAAGCTAACTTGGAGGTTAACTTGCTAAAGGAGAAAACTACCCCACCCACGCAGGATAAACAGAGGTGACTGATATTCTAAAATAGGTGCCAACACTTTGGGATGGAGGGCTAAAACTTTAAGGTGCCTCACTGGAAAAGTTTAGGTCAAAAATTCCTGTAGGATTGTTATGTGACTTGATTTCTCATTGGGTCACCATTTAATTAATATTACCTGAGCAGTTATTCTTGTTGTAATCTTATTGGTTGATCATGGTTCTATTTTGTGATTTCTCATTGTAGCCATGTTTCCTAAGTTACTGTATTTGCAATATTACTGGTTGACCCTTACTTTGTCCCACCTTAACCCCCCCCTCACCTCACGATTTTGCTGCACACAAGTCCCCTGGGAAGTGAGGTGGATGGGTTTCCCATTTTTAGGTCCCCCTTTTGTTTCTCTTAGACGAAAGTTTTCTTTCTCAGTAAGGATTTTTCCTACTTTTAACCTCCGTCCCTCATTCCTAAAATTCATTCTTCGATTCAGCAAACACGAACTCGTGTTTCAGGTGCCTAACAAGCGCGGGGGCTAGGCTTGCTTGCCCTGTATCAGTACTGGGGATCGAATTCGGGGCCTTGTGCTTGCCCGGCAGACTCCGGAACCACTAATGAGCTGAATCCCCAGACCCTCAGGAACCCATTTTTGATAACACGATATGAATCTTCTGAACTCATTTCTGGGAGACAGAACCAAGGATAACTTTTATTTATTTTCTTCTTAGCACAGGCTTTGAGGTCCACACTGAGCAGACATTACTGTGTCTGGGGGCACCCTGTTTTCAGAGACACAGCTTTTATTGAGTTTTTATTCAGCAGAATTAAAGGTTCACATTTAAAGAGAGCATGTGAGCCCTCAAGAGAGGCATCTCAACTTTTCTTTAAATGAAGGAGACAACATATTCGCTTGCTTGACATTTCAAATAATCCTATAGTAGCCATTATATTGCTTTTATACCAGCGAACCTCCATTACCATTTTCCTAATTAATTCATAATCCTCAAGGAGAAACCTAGGAGTTAATCTGGCAGTTTTTCAAGTTTTAATACTGTCTAGAAGTCACAGAAGATGACTTTCATTCTAGAATAACACGAGTCAAGTAAACTTTACTAGGAGTCAACTTAAGATGTGATCTTCCAGATTTCCAAAACCTAAAATTTTTGTTAACTCATTTGGTGGCAAAACCTAACCTGAAGTAGGCCTCTCTGGTCTTTCTCCACTTAAGAATAGCAGGCCACACTGGGTCCCAGACACAGTGTGTGCTTCGTGTGACCTTCTTACATTGAATCACTTCCAAAGCACTTCTGACTTCAAAGGTTCATATCACAAAATGGAAAAAAAGTTATGAACCCCTAAGTCAGTTACTGAGACTGAAAGCCCACCTGATTTTATAGTATCGTTTCCACACAAAGTACTAAAATTCTGAATTATGTCAACTTTCTTTATGTTTTGTGTGCTAAGAGCCTTCATCACTGTTCTCGGAAATTGTTCCCTACAAGAAATTTCCAAAAAAATGTTAGGTCTGGACTGACCTGAATGAAGCAACTCATAGATCTGAGGCTGGGTTTTCCTGAGAATGCAGAAGCCACTGACAAATTCTCTCCAATGGGGACCAAAGAGATTCTGAAATACTCTTTCAAGACCCTGTGCGTGTGTGTGTGTGTGTGTGTGTGTGCGCGCGCGCGTGTGCGCGCTTAGCGTGCATAGGCTGGATAAAATATGAGACAGAAACAAGCTCCTATCACCACCTGTTACCTGCTTGCTGCCTGTCCTGCTTTACCATAAACAGTTTCTCCTCTGTGATACCCTCCTGCCACCCACAAACTGTGAGCCAAATAAATCTTTCCTTCTTTAACTTTGGGCACTGGGTATTTTGTCTCAGCAGCAACAGTAATCAAGACAAAGATTTAAATGCTGGCTTGAAGAATATTTTCAGTAACAGTTCATGACAAGTTAAATAAACAACTGTTGAGCCAGGCAGGTAGCTCACACCTGTAATCCTAGCACTCAGGACGCAGAGGCAGGAGGAGTGCTGCGAGTTCTAGGCTCACTTGGGCTACATAGTGAGCTCAGGGCCAGCCTGAATTACAAAGCAAGACCCTGTCACACAAAAAAAAAAAGTCCTGATATTTAAACTTGATTTACATCTACTGGTTTTGATTAACCATGTTGTATAATACACTTGTATGCTAGATAATGAGTCTATTTGCAGCCATTAACACAGTTCCTAAATGTAACAGAGCTGTAAAGATGTCCCTAATTCTTATCAATAGTTACCTCTTATAAAACCTGTTAAAGGAGCCTAAAATTTGTCTTAAGAGCAATAACTGAAGATTTCTATATAGCTGTGACACCAAGTATTCTTAATCTTATGGAAGTATTAAATGGTACATTTGTTTCCCAACTGTACAGGCATTCAAAGATACGAAACTGGAAAACATCTGGTAACTTCCAGCTGAAGTTGTCTACAATGATCAACTATTTTAGGCCCAAGCATCTTGCTTTTCCTTGTGTCCCGGCATTTGTGATGATACGTGCCTGCCAACTCAGTGTTGGACAGCCAGTCAAATGATGGAGATAACGTTTTCAAGGCTTATGATCAAGTGATTGTTATCCACATGTCCGACGTGTGTTGTAACAGAGATGCTCACAATACTGTGCTATTCAAGCAATGACTCTAAAAATTAAAGGTTAGACATTAATAACCTGTGAAGTACATCTATAAACAAGTACATTCTTCTTAAATGTCACTCTAGTCACAGGACACTTAAAGATAACAAATCAGGTAAAAGTTCCTTTATGTCATTTAATATTTTGTAATTAGATAAAGATAACTAACAAGTTATTCTACACTAAAATAGAAATTTAAATGTCTTTTAAAAATAATGTTCCTACGATCGTTATGTTAAAATGTTATCTTGCCCTTGATCTCAAGTTTTCTTCATAAAACTTGTAGTTGTTACAAGGGGAGTCCCCTCCCATGTTTTCTCAGAAAACTACAAGGTCAAGACAGACAGTGACCCGTGCTAGTACGTGACCCTGACAAAGAAGCTGACGGGCACTGCACATGGTCCCAAAAGCTATGCCCAAACATGACCTAGATTGATATCAAGGGATGAATATTGATGAACACACATCTCACTTCAAATTAGTCTTAAAAAACCTAGCAGAAAAGTATAACCAAGATGAGGAAGAACAATACTACAGTAGTAAAGAATAGTTATAGAAAGGGGCTTCCCTCACTGCCCCATGCGACAGTTCCCAGCTATCCCTGAGGCTGGTCACTGTCACAGTTCAAGGAGACTAAAAACTACAGTGGAAGTTTTAAGAGCTCAGCAAGAATCTTTAAATTCTTTAGCTAAGATGGTGCTCTGAAACGACTAAACTCACCATCTTCTTATGTCTAAGAGTAGAAGGCACAGATAAGTGAAATTTGTCATCTTTAAATAATTCAGATATTGGGGCCGGGGATTTAGCTCAGTGGTTCCGGCGCCTGTCTTGCAAGCACAAGGACCGTGGTTTGATCCCCGGTAACCACATACCATACTGGGCGTGGAGACTCACGCCCAGCAGCAACCAGTACCACGTACCACAGTGCCGGGCGTGGTGGCTCACGCCTGTAATCCCAGCACTCAGGAGGCAGAGGCAGGAGGATTGCTGTGATGCGAGTTTGAGGCTGAGCTCAGGGCCAGCCTGAACCACAAAGTGAGACCCTGTCTCAAAAAATAAATAAATAAATAAATAAATAATTCAGATATGGTAAAGGAAAAAAAATCTTTAAAAACATCAGACTTGTGGATAACTTCTATCTGTAGAGAAGACCACCAGCCAGTCTGGTGCAATCACTACCTCAGTGCCTTCAGCACAGTGTCTAGACTGGCTCTTTACCCCAAGCTGCCTTTCGATTCTAGTGCTTGTGCTTTAATATCTTGAAAAATTTTGTTTATTCCCACAGAGTAGTGCAAACTCCAAATGACTGTGCAGATGAAACCAACAATGTTCCAAAATCCTTTCACCAAGATACAGTGGATCAAACTTGTACTGGGAATTAATAATTGCTAAATTTCAACATGACTTCTGTCCAAGGATCCCTAGATTAGCCCTCTGGAGAAAGCCCCAATATTGATCTCCCTACATCGAACCTTTTAACTTTTAACTTGAAACTAGACTGAAACTTGGTCTGTTCCCCCTAACTGCAGTTAAGGGCACTTCTTCAGAAGGAGAACATTATAGGCAGCTAGATTAGATGGAAATTAACATACAACTATAAGGGTCTGGGTTCTCTACAAGGAAGTCAGTGAAAGATACAGCTAACAGAATTGTGGCTGGAGGCACATCTGAGGAGGCAGGGCCTTAAGATTAAAGCCCCAAAGACATGCATACTTCCCGGAAAAGACAGAAACCTGAGATAATACTGCAACTGGTATCACCTAGTCCATTAAGTCCAGATATGCATCAGACACCCAGACAGGTAACAAGAACCCCTGGGCCCATCCCTTCCCCAAAATGGTTCTTAAAAGTCATATAACAAGCCAAAGTTAATGTCAGCCATATACCTTTGCTAAGCATCCTGATTCCCTACTGTAGATCAAGTGTCACTAAACACACTTGTAATCTTTTGGATGATTATGGCTTCACTCATATTGTACCCATCTTGTGATTTTGTACCCACTGCATGATTCTGCTCTGTGTATTCTTGGATAAATGACCTTAGTGATAAACCACTGGGACCTCCCTGTCTTGCAGGAGCTATTCCCAATAAATCTTTCCTACTTTATAAGGGAGGGGGAAGACACTCTGCCTTTAAAATATACCTATCAAGCTGGGAAGATTAATGTAATTTCCCACTATGAACCAGGCACGGTGGCAAAGAGGATCAAACCCAGTCTGGGCAAATCAGTAATTTAAGATATTGTCTCAAAATAAAAAGTAGAACAGAGGGGGTGGGGGTTAAACTCTGTAAAGGCCGTGGCTTCAATCCTCAGTACAAAAAGGAAACAGCACAGAGAAGGTACAGAAAAAAATAAGCACCCCCAGCTAATCTTTATTTTTAACTCTTCAAATTTGAAAGGTCCCACTTTTATCAGACAGAACCAATAACAAAGTATCCACATCAACACTTGTAAGCAAGCAATTTCAAAAAGCTAGGATTTTAAAAATCCCCAGGCTTTGGGGGGAAAGGGTGGTGCAATTATGAACTACGGAAAAGAACAAAATGACATTAGACATCAAAGGGAATACTAGAAAACTATGGAACAAAACACAAAAATAGTAACACGAAATGTTAAATAGTATTCTATGCCCAGCACAACTATCAAGCAAGCATGAGACAAAATAACTGCTTTCAGTAACATGAGATCACAGAGTTTATTTCTTGTCATTCTATCATAGGGCTCCTCCTTCTTCAGCATCTTAAGTGCTAAGATTAGACTTCTAGCACTACACTCACTCTGAATTAATTCTTAATGTTCTTCACCAACCTGGTGCAATTATGTATCCCACAGGGCTAAAGCAGAAGGATCCCACAAGCTCCAGGGCAACCTGGGATAGGCGGGGAATTTGAGACCAGCCCGAACTACCTAACAAGACTGTTTCAAAAAGAAAAAAATGCTCTTCAACAAAAAGAAGATACCTAAAGAAAAGGCAACTCATACAACACATCTTAAAGGCAGAGAGCTCAAGGGAAGTAAGTAGACTCAGACACTATAATTTGGTTATCTTCAAAAAATTTACAGGTATGTTGAGGGCCAATTTCAATGAACAAAGAAATGGAAAATTCTTTGAGAACAAAACTGTACAAATCGTGTAATAAGAGACTAAAGTGATATTTTTGAGTAACTGAGGGTATGTTAACAAATGGAACACATCTGACCCTGACTAGCAACACATATACACTGAAAACTAAGAAAAATACAATCCTAGAACACAATTTGATACTTTTGAGAATATTATTTTCCATTGTCAATCCTTAAGACAGGCCTTCTTTGACTCACTATTCTTTTATTCTACTTTATTTTTATTTCTGTAGCATCACATGTATTATTACATTATTGATTCTAATATATTCTCACTTTAATCTTGCTGAAGCCAGACATACTGTATTTTTCAATCTGAAACATTTACAACTACTGTCGGCTAGGTGGCAGCCTTGCTGTGTTAAAAAAAAAAAAAAAACAACAACTGCAAGAAAAAAATTTCAGTGGATAACTCATAAAAGCACCAACATCAAAATACCTCGAGTGAGACAACAGACAATTTTTACCTGCTTTTTGGTTATCTCTACCACAACATCCAACATGAGGCATTAATTTTCTTTTAATATTTCTTTCCTACACACCTACCACTGACTAGTACATACCTAACATTGAATCTACATAACATTTCAACATCTCTGAAATTGGATGAGACAAAGAATAGATTGCCTTCTTAGTGTATACATAATAACATTAAGTCTAGACGCACTGACATCTAAGATTTTTTTTTGAGGCAGGGTCTAGTTTTGTAGTTCAGGCTGGTCTTGAACTTGAACTCAACCTCCAACTCAACAATCCTCCTGCCTCCCGAGGGCTCGGATTACAGGCATGAGCCACCACGCCCAGCATTTTGTATGTGGTTATCAGGGATCAAACCCCCGACCTTGTGCTTGCAAGGCAGATGGTGGAACCACTGAGCTAAATCCCTGGCCCTGACATCTAAGATTTGAAGAAACTCCGTAATAAAAAATTTGGAGAGGCAGGCAAAGTGGCGTCCATCTGTAATCCTGGCACTTAGCAGGATGAGACAGGAGAACTTTGACTTGGTGGCCAGCTACAACTACGAAAAACAAAAACTGGGAGTAAGATGGAGACAATAGTGAGTGAATTAGCCTTTCAGTTCAAAATATAACTCTTACGTGATGATAAATTCAAGAAATAGAAACAAGTTTAAGGCCAGGGGCTGCCAGCCACATGCCTAAAGTACCATCACAGCACTGAGGAGAGGCTGATACACTTTGGAAATGTAGCCAGACGTTGTCTCCAAGAAAACAAACCCCGCATATATATACTTTGTAATATTTCTAAGTTATGGAACGAAATAACTGAGAAAAGGTAAATGTGATTGCCTCCTCAAAGGCACGGTCAACCAGCTGTCACACACACTTACGTTTCCAGCTACTCTGGAGGTTGAGGGGCATCGTTTGAACCAGTATAAGCGACACCGTAAGGCTTTGTCTCAAGAAAGAAAAAAAAAAAAAAAGAGGGAGGGTAGTAAATACTTGTCACTGTGTGGTAGCCTATAAACTTTACTTTTATCACACACTTTTTTTGAGACAGGGTCTCGCTATGCACTTCAGGCTAGCCTTGAACTAACCATACAGTTCAGGCTGGCAGTCTCCCGTTGTGTGCATCATTACTCCAGGCACGCACACACTTTTTACGAACCCCTTTTAAAAACCAGGGTTTCTCTGTCCCCTGATGCAAGTTTTGCCATTTTGATCCCTAGAAAATCAAGGAAAGGGCCGGGGATTTAGCTCAAGTGGTACCGCGCCTATCTTGGCGGCACAAACTCCCCGAATTAAATCACCAGTGCCAAAAAAAAAAAAAAAAATTTAAGAGAGCAAGTCTATTGAAAATCAGAATTTAAAGAAAATCAAGGAAAAGTAGGAAAGGTTTGCACATTTATTTCTGCCACGGACCGAAAACTCGTCTTTAGGTGACCTGTGAACTCTCCCTCACCGAAGCACTCATTTCCCGGGCACTTTCCCCTCCCAGTCCTGCCTACAGACAGCAAACGGACCAACGCGGCGCGGGGCAGGCGGCTGCTCCAGGTCTCCAAGGCAAAAGCTGGGTGAAGGAAGCGGAGAGGGCTGCTGCCTGGGGTGGGCAATCGCAGCTCGGACAACTGTGGCCCGTCCAGACGCAAACTTGCCTCCGGGGACCCGAAGGGCAAGAGCATCACCCTGGGACCCGCACAGGTCTCCACAAAGACTGAGCACCTCCCGGAGGAAACCCGCGTCCGGGGAAACCCAACCCTCCTCGGCAGGCAGCAGGCGGGCGGCTCAGGCCCCGCCCTTCCCTCCAGGTCCAAAGCAGGCGCAGAACGACAGCAGAAAGTCACAGCGCCAGGGCTGAGCGCGCCAAAGCTGGGCCCACCCCCGAGGACGCGGACGCTCCGGGCAGGTCCCTCCCCTTCCTCCCCGCGCTCACGGCCCATTCATTCTCGCGGCGGCCCCGCACACCCACCAGTCGCTTTGTCTCCAACGCCGGAAACCGGGGCGCGCCCCCGAGCGCGCGCCCGAACGCAGCTCCCCGCACCTGGGCCTGCGGGCTGCCGCCCCGGCGGCACCGGTCCGGGTCCCGGGGTGCCGGCCCCCGGGGTGCCCGGCCGGCGCTCCCGCTCCGCGAGGCCCGGCGCGCACCCCGCCCCGCCAGCCCAGAAGGGACAGCGGCCCTCCGCCGCCTCGCGACCCCGGCGCGCCCCGCCGCCCGGCCGAGGGCCGAGCACTCACTTGAGCAGCAGCTGGTCGTGCTCGGCCTTGCACTTGCCCAGCTCGATCTGCAGCTTGGCGCGCTCGCGGGCCGTGTCGTCCAGCGCGCGGCGCGCGTCGGCCAGCTCCGTCTCGTACAGCGCCTTGAGCCCCGTGAGCTCGCGGCCGCGCACCTCCTCGCGCTCCGTCACCTGCAGCTGCAGCGCGCTGTTCTCCGTCTCCAGGCTGCGCACCTTGTCGATGTACACGGCCAGCCGGTCGTTGAGCTCGCGCAGCTCCTCCTTCTCCTGCAGCCGCGACAGCCGCGTGGGGCTGAGCGGGGTGGCGGGGCCGCCTGTGCGGCTGCCGGGCCGCGGCGTCACGGGGGTCGCGGTGGCCATGGCGGGCGATCGGCGCGGAGCGGGTCGCAGGCTCCGGGTCGCGGCCGCGGGTCACGGCGCGGAGGGCGGCGGGGGCGACCGATCGGTCATACAACGCCCTTTGTGCGGAGGCACGCGCCCACACGAGGGCGAGCAAGCGGGACGGAGGCCGAGCAGGGCGCGCAGCCGCCGCCGAGGCTCCCGCCGCAGCACTTTGTTTCCTCTCCGGCAGCGCCGAGTGGCGAGCGCGGGAGGCGGAGCGGGCGGGGCGGAGGCGGCGAGGGCCGGCCGCGCGCAACATGGCGGGGCCACGTGGCCGGCGCTGGCCAATGGGGCTCGGGGGCGGGGCGGGACTTTCAAACTCGAGCCCTAGCCGACCGTCGGCCCCGCGCGCTGCGGGGCGTGGCCGGGCCGGACTGGCCGCCTGGCGGAGCCTGCCAGCCGCGAGTCCGGGGCGCCGTGCCCATCCGCCTCCCGTAGCCCCCGCCCTGGCCCGGGGGCGGGGCCTGCGCGTGGCGGGAAAAGCGGCGGCTTCCGGGGCAGGGCCGCGCCGTCCGAGCGCAGGGAAATTCAAACGTAAACTTCCCAACGGCCGCGCGCAGGCTGGGCGCTCCCACCCGGCCCACACCCGCCGGTGCCGCCGCCCGCCCCTGGGCTCCGAGCGCGCGCTCTGGGCGCGGCCCCCGCTCGGCGCCGGCCGGTCAGCCACGGAGAGCCGCGCGCCCGGGAGGGCGGACTCGTGGCCCCGCGCTGGGCTGCCCATCCCCAGCCGCCCTCAGCTGTGCAGCTGCACTTGGTTTCGAAACTTTATCCTATTTACAGATGGATTTTCACTAAAGCTGCGCACCACAGGACTGCACTTGAGCCCAGGGTGTTAACTGCAGAATCCGGTTACACCTCACACGGGCACATCACATAACCTTGTAGGAACGCGTTTGTAAAGTAAGTACAGGTTAGGTATGTTAATGACG
Organism: Petromus typicus; assembly: GCA_004026965.1. NCBI lineage: Eukaryota > Metazoa > Chordata > Mammalia > Rodentia > Petromuridae > Petromus > Petromus typicus. The sequence goes on from PVIR01021402.1 coordinate 27,585, forward strand.
ACAGAAATAGAGACAGGATATTTTTAAAATATTAATCAAAACATGTCCAGAGATTTAGTGAGGACCCAGTTTGCATTTTCATCCTGGCGAGTTTCTTCTGGTTCCTGATTTAGTAACTAAAAATGTCTCCTTTGCGTCCTTGAGACTCACAGGAATTTAAAAGCTTCGTTTTTAAAGTTGGTGTTAGGTATTTATTTGCATTTAAATCGTTTATCTCTTGAAGTTGAAGAGATCTCTCAAAGCTGTGTCACTTGAAACAACGAGGATGGGAAGGCGAGTACTAGATTCGAAACTGTCGCCGCCCTGCGTGGTCAACTCCCTTGTCAGTTCATTCCTTACTCTTTCCTTCACATTTTACTATAAAATTGGAAACGTTCTTTTAAAATTAGTTTTTTGGTCATTTTTGAACCTTGAAGACTATACGAAGGACGTTGGGCCGTGACCTGTAGGGCTCTGAACGGAACAGTTTTCTTTGGAGGAGTCCCTCGGTCGCAGGTTCTTCTCGGAGATACATTATACCCAATGTCAGAAACCACACGCCCGAATCCAACAGTCGAGGATTTGCTGTTGAAAGCTTTTCCCCTTAGGAAAGTGGGAGTGATTCTGACTTTGAGGGACTGTTGTTAAATGTTAAATAAAATACTCCATTCATAAATATCACTGCCAGATACCATCTCGTACTCACAGCAACCCGTGTCTCCAGTCAAAAAGCAATGGAAAACTTCATCTTGGATTGAAGCAGTTGTGACTAGTTGGTCAGTTTCTTTACCCAATGTATTCTTCCCTTTTGACCTCCGCTTTTCCATCACCGAACTATCTGAAGGGTGGCTTTTTCAGTGACGGCGAACTGTGGCCCAAGAGCTGCAGTTTGCATCACGGAAAGCCCTAAAAGGTTTGCCATCAGTGGATTTCTTCCATACTCTTACACTGTTCGTCCAACCCTCTTCATTCGTATAATTCATGAAATACTGCCAGTGTTTTCCCCAGTGAGCTAGAAGTAACAAATAGTATGAAAGTATTGATAACCATGGCTTCAGATATGGTAGCTTGCTTTTCCTGTACACTTTGTCATGACACTTATCTTGGTTAACCCCACCAAGCTTGAACATGCTGTGCCATTGTTTCCTTTCTTCGTATTTCTCTTATGTGCACAACTATCTCACCACATACAGAGAATTTAATTGGCATTTGCCTTACTTTTTGTATGTCATTTGCTTCCGGAATAGAAAAATACCAGATACCTAAGAGATCTGGAAGGAAGGGGCCCAGACGAGGGTGGAGTCAACCAGAGAGAGAAGGATGAGAGTGACTGAAAGAAATGGGTGACCCACTCTGTCCCTGGAGAGGTGAATGACAGCTGGCAGACAGCGTGAGGACACGGTGCAGACTCATGGAATAGCTGGGGCTGAAGCACGAAATGAATGAGGACTGCCGAATAGTGTTTCATTAATACACGTAGCTGAAAGGATGAATGAAAAAATAGCAATCTATGGCCGCTTACTAAGTTGTGACACTTAACTTGCTTCGCAAAATTACTTTTCACTTAGGAAAGCATAAGGATAAATCATGTTTCATTGGGTTGACTATCTGGACTCTTTTAATTCTCAGTTTGGGTTTAGTTTTTAGAAAGCCTAGCAATTTTAAAGTATTGTATAATTGTTATCTTTGATAGGATTGTTCTCAAATGCGATATACACAAATTTATATGCTGCTAGCCAGGCGTGGTGGCACATGCCTGTAATCCCATCACTCTAGAGGGTGAGGCAGGAGTATTCCTGGAAGTTTAAAGCCAGCCCGAACTATAAAACAGGCCCTGTCTCAAAAAAAACCAATTAAAAAATTATTTTCCAAATATGCTGAAGATCTGGATAGTTGGCAAAAGTAGGAATGGTGAATTATTTCCATTAATTCAGTAGTTCCATATTACAGAGCTCATATAGCTTAGTCAAAAAAGAAAGATTATTTCCACTTTGGCAATTTAGTCGTAGTCTTTTTTAAATAAATGTTGTCTCAGTCTTATTTTATGCCAAAGTATAGAAATAACAGAATGCATTTCTTTAAATTATTTTAAAAGTAATTAAAGCATTTCTAAAATTAGCATTTATACATCTGATTTTTAACATTTTTTTAATCTTATGAAGGTATTCCCCTTCAGCCTACAGTCTGCATCTTTGCCATTAGACAAGTAAAAATAACAATAAAGTTTGATTTCAAAGTACAAAGTTTACAGATAATTCAGCTGTTTCTAGAAGATTAGAATTGCCCAAGCTCAAAAGTTAAGTTTTCCTTTTTCATGACCAGTCCTTATTAGGTCACTTCGTTATCTTGGTGTATAGTTTAC
>PVIR01021403.1:0-29437 GCA_004026965.1 Petromus typicus
GGGTCCCTGCGCTTGCGAGACAGGCGCCGGAACCACTGAGCTAACTCCCCGGCCCCTCCAGGCTGATTTCTTGAGGCCCTCAGACTGACAGGGCGCTGCCCTGGGCCTGGGAGGGACCACCTGGTCTATGGCAGTCTCCAGAAACTCTCCCCTCAACCCTGCTCCTCAGCTGCCTCATGTCCCAGAGAGGCTACAGGGGCTCCTTCCCTTAGAGCCGAGTCTTAGCCTCACCCTTGGTAGCCATGCTGAGCGCTGCACCTTGGAAGCTATTCCCCTCTGTTCCAAAGGGCTCTGTGAGTCCTGAAAGCCGTAGGTGGACAATGCTGACTTTTGTTAAGGCTCAGAAACAGTAGATGTGAAGTCCCAAGCACACTCTTGGTGCTCAGAAAATGATGTGCTGTTATGGGGAAACTGAAGCTTAGAAAGTCTGGGTGACTTCACAGCCCTGACCGCCTTCAAGGAGGCTCCGAGGGATCCAAGGGTTAGCGCTGAGCAGGTTCAGAACCACCTCCCACTCTGGCCCGAAGTCAGCCCTAACAACCATCCAGTCCAGTTCAGCCTCAGAGGACCTCCCCCCCCACCCCACCCCCCCATCCAGGCCGGCCAGCTGCTCCTTCCCAGCCCAACTCTGTCAGAGTCCTGAGCCCGACACAGTCAGAACCAGTACCTCTGGACGAGCTACCCAGGCTTCCGGCGGCAGGTGGCAGTCATGCAAAGCAGCACACTTGGGGTGACAGAGTCCAGATGCCCACGACTCCACTGAGGCCTTGTTCTGCTTCCCAAGCTCCTGGCAGTTGCCCAAGGCTGGACCTTGGGTCACTCACACTGCCAGGGAAAGCCAGCTTCCAGCTGTGTCTTGGTGCTGACTACTCCTCTTTGGCAGAAGAGAGGATTTCAGACTAGGCCAGCTGCCTTGGGGGAAATTCCTGTGGTCTCCTGTCACAGTGAGCACTTCAACCACCTCGTCGTTGTCTTACGTGGCCAAAGTGCAGCTGCTGGATGGTGCTCCTTGACAGCGGTGGAATCTGTATTCCATCTCCCCAAGCATCTTTCCAGTCAGCCTTTGTTTCTTACCTTAAGTCTGTGTTTGTTGTTGAATATAGTACAGTAAAAGGACAATATCAGAGTAGTCCCTAGGATAACAGCTTATTAAAATTAATCTCCCACCCAACAACCTTCCAGTTCAATGAAAAGAACCTTGCCCGCCTCTGAAGTGAATGTGGCTCTGCCTAACAGCAGCCTCTTTCCCTAAATAACCACAATCCTCACTTTTCTGGTGACCGCATCCTTGCTTTTCCATTTGACTCCATCTAAATGCTCATTTTTGAAGAGCAAGTGAGCTCTGCTGTCTTTGATCTCTGCACTCACAGGTCATACATAGGTCTGCCCTTGGTCAGGTCTCTCTGGCTCAACACTGAGTTTGTCAAATGCATCTAGAAGATCTGGGGCAGCCCTGTGCGTACGGGCCTTCCCCAGAAGGTCTCCCACATGTGCACAGCATAGAACCAGTAACCAACGGTGGATATTCGGCAGTTCGATCCTGGGCGGTCGGCTCAGAGGCCGTTGAGAAGAAAGAAACCTCACCATTTTGTAGCCAGGCAGACACGCCATGTTAAACCCACGTTCACATGACAAACGGTAAGGGCACTGGGCAGCACCGTTTGTCATGCCAGCCCTCCATAACTTGACTAGGAGCACCGTTCACATTAACCAGGCAAATTCACCTAAGAAGAAGCAGCCTCTCTGTCCTGGTCAAAGGAGGTGGGTTACAGCTGGCAGCAGGGTGCAGAAGTTAGGCCCTTGTCTCCTCCTGAGAACAGGGACCGTATTTCAGGTCCCACGGAAAGGCCTTCCTAGAACACAGAGCAGACAGAAGGTTTGGCAAGTCTCCAAAGGATTAATCCACACTCTGAGAGAAGAGAAAGCACTTATGCGTTTTCTAAAGTAAATGCTCTAAGAAAAAAAGGGGAAGGAAGAAAATATCTTATTTTTAACAAGGAGAACTGAGCCACTTAGGTTTAATTTTTTTTGAGACAGAGTCTCGCTTTGTAGTTCAGGCTGGCGCTGAACGCAGGATGTAGCCCAGCCAAGCCTCAAACTCACAGCAGTCCTCCTGCCTCTGCCTCTAGAGTGCTGGGACTACAGGTGTGAGTCACCAGGCCCGGCATTGTGGTATGTGGTTACCGAGGATTGAACTTGGGATCTAATGCTTGCCAGGCAGACGCTGGAACCACTGAGCTAAATCCCTGGCCCCTCTTAGGTTTAGTTTTTATTTGCCCTTCATTAGCATATGGTAAAGGTGCTCAATAAATGTTGGTTAAATTAATAATTAAGTTCATCTCCATCACCTTTTTAAAGAAGTGGTAAAGCCTTTCCTTTCAAAATGTTATAGCTTACTTGGGCTGAAATAATAAATATCATAAAGTACCTGAAAGAGGAAAGAAAAGGAGGGCGGCAAACCCCAGATAATGGCAGTTTGGGGACAGGCGACTCACCAACCCCCAGCAGTGTGCACTGTGGACATGGTTCCCTCTTGTTCTTCTTGCTTTGTAGCCTGGGTTTGTGCATTTGTCCTTATAAAGCCCAGGAGGGGACAAAGCTGTGCTGTTGTAGGTGAGCTCACTACTAGAGCATACTCCGTGCAAGTCGTACAATTTTTCCCAACAGCGCCGAGGCACAGAATTCAAGGCAGTTCGCCTGCCGATAGCCTCAGGTCATTCTGCATCCTGAGGGAGCGTGTCATAAAAGTAGCTGGCATTCTAGATGGGGAATCCTCAGGATCTGTTAAAACCTGGCTTCCTGGCAGCTAGGACTATGAGCAGTGGCTGAAAACATTCCTCACTGGGAGACTGTAAACGCCAGACTCTTCAGGGCAGAAGACCAGCAGATCCAGCTCTGTCTCCAAACAGAATCCTGTCTGAGCACTCCCAGGCTGTGCCCAGGAGCATCCTGCTTGCTGGGAAGCTGTGGGCAGCCATTCTGTTGACACTAAAGCACATTTTCATGGGCCTCTCAGTGAGATGTGTGCTTAAAACCGCTTCTTTGAGTCCGATTCTTGTAGAAGCCTTGAGCATGTCAGAGCTGGCAAAACCCTTGGAGGTGACTGGCCTCCTGCTCTCATTTCATAGGTCACAAAACCAAGGCAGGGCCAGAGCAGTGTCTCTCGGATACTGGCGCATGGGGTATGAGGGCCCCTGTGGACTGCGTGGCCCTCACGCGCTGTAACCTACTGGGAGGCAGTAAATCAGCTGAGCCTTCAGGCATTAGCCTTCTCCTCTCTGGAGAAAACTGTCACCTCCTTTATAATCACTGCAGATTCTGGCAGTGAGGACCCCGTAGTGTGGCCTGAGGGGCGAATGGTGTCCTTCCTTCTCCGTTTTCTACTCACCCTTCCCTGAAGATCAGTTTGCTGGGTTTTGACTCCAGCAGGGAGAAAGCCCACCACTTCCGGGTTGCGTCAGGGACCGGCTTCTTCTCAGAGGACCTGTGCCCACTATTTCTTAGCCCTACTCCGAGACGAGGGGCCTGTGGCATTCTGCAGACACCTCCTCCAAATGGGACAGCACTGCGGGGTACAAGAAACACGGCTTTGTGCACAGATGGGTCTGGGCTGAAGTCCCATCTATATTCCCTCCTCGGACTCACCAGCCTGGTCTCTGGAGTCTCTGCTTGTCCTTTCCCATGGGGGCCTGCGGGGGAGCTTGACGGAACTGCGCATGGGACGTCACCTGAGCAGGCACGTGGGCCGCAGCCTCTGCCCCTTCTAAAGCAGGACCCTTGGGGCTGGGGCGCAGCTCAGGGGAGAACACTCACCCAGCATGAGCAAGGCCCCGGGGCTGATCTTTAGCACCCAGGAGAAAAAAGATTCAGGGTTAAAGTGGGGCATTCTGAGGGCAAGTTCTGACTTTGGAGCACTGATAGAATCAGGGCATCCCCAAGGCAGAAAGTTTGGATCAAGAATCAACCAGTTTTCTAATTTAATTTGTTTAAAAAAAAAAAAAAAAAAACCTTATAAATCTCCAAGCGTTAGACTGAGTGCCAGACTCAAACTCCACTCAGAGGCTGACTGAAAACAGAAGCAAGGACCAAGGAAAGTAACAATGAAGAGATGACTCATGAGGTTTGGAAACAGGTAGCCAGGATGGGAAGCCAAAGGAAAGGGCAAGTGACATAAAAAGGGTGTCAGGTGGAAGGAGAAAATGGATTGGCCTCTTCAAAGAGGAGAGGAAGTATAGAAAAGGGAAGCTGATTGGAAGTAATGGGTCAGGGTGCCTCCCACCCCACCCATGGAAAACAGTTAAAAACAAATGACAGGCATGAGAAAAGGAAGTGTCCAGAGGAAGTGGGCCAGGCGGGGCCGTGGAGGAGAGCGGAGTCTTATAAAGCAGGTCGTCCAGAAGTCATCTCCATGGGTATGGGGCATGCACACTGTTCCGGCTGTGCTGCTAGGCTTGGCTCAGCTTTCCCCAACTCAGCACCAGTTAGTGACCTTGGGCTTAACCAACCAGAGGGCAAAGAGAGCTGAAAACAATCCAGTGGGAACTCAGCGGCTTGCTGACTGCTGTCCTGAGATGCAAGCTGCAGCCTCAGCTGTATCGGTGCGCCCCCAATGTGTGCTTCTTAAACCCGTGAGGAGACAGGACCTAGCTAAGGACACACTGCTAGAATTTATCTTGTTGAATTCTTCTACTTGGCGCTCAGGGACGAAAGGAAGGTGTTGTCCAGATCTCCCGGAGATCTCTCTGTGCTCACTTCCAATCCTTGGACAGCTCAGAGGACCCAGAAAGAAAAAATCTGCTCAGCTCAGGCCCATACTTCTGGAAAGCACACCTTACTAATGCTATCGAGTTCAGTGGAAACTTTGTGAAGGGGACGTGCTCCCAGTGTCGTCTCTGATGCAAACACGGCTCTCTTGGCCCGGGGCTGTCCCCTCCAAGGCCTGGCTTGAACCCAAAGACCAAAAGTCTCTTTCCAAGGGGACAAAGTCGTGCGTCACCCATGACTCATGCAACCTGGCACAGCTAGTTTTTTATACTTACCTAGATGACAGAGCTCCGAGTGCTCTCAGAAGTGTTCCACAGTCAGGTAAGGCTCACAGCACCGACAGGAAGCCACCTCGGTCACTGATTTCTGACTGGAAGTCAGTGGAGCCCGACTTGCAGCTGACGAATCTCTTTTCTTGCTTTCATTCATTCACTCATGCATTCATTCAATGTCCCGGGCAGCTACAGAGCTCTCAAAGTGCAAGGGCCCTGGGCCCATAACCACAAAGGACATTTGTGTGCCCTTTGTAAATGCCATCATCATTGTGCCCAAAGAACTCTTTGGGTTGAAGATCTGGGGCAGTGTGTATTCTCCCGCAAATATTCTCTCCAGAATATGTACCAGCTCCCCACCTCCCTTTAGCCCACAGAGCTGAAGAGAACACCATTGCTAGGGCCTCCCAGTCCTCAGGAGGTGGGCAGAGAGGGCCGTAATGCAAAGGTGAAGACAGTGCTGAAGCTGGGTACATTTGGGCGTCACCCACCAGCTGTGGACTTGAGTGGGTTCCTTACTCTCCAAGTGGATCTATTTTCCCAGAAAGCAGAGATAATCCTCTGTCTGTCAAGAGCCACTTATAGAGTGTGTACAATGTGCTTGTTTGTACTGAGTTACTTATTTCTTTTAGTTTTTCATATAATTCATATTTTTTTATTTTTAAATTTTCAAGTCAGTCAAAACAGTTACCAAAATAGGATATATGTGTCCATGGTAAGGAAAAAAAAAAAAAATCCATGGGTTTATAGCAAAAACGAACTCACCTTTCCCCCATCTTCTGGTGTCCAGAGCTGCCCCCCCCCCCCAGGTAACGGGCTACCGCCACTAGCCTGTCCCCCAGGGAGGTTCAGGCCGTACTCCAGCACACACATGACAGCATTCCTTTCCACAGACAGTGGCGTACCATGTCCAGGGGCCCCACACACCAACGTCACAGACCTTACTCTGCAGCAGAACTCACAGATCAACAAAACCTGGCTTTGCTTTGGCTTCTGAGCAGGTGCCGGAGAATCTGAAGACTACCCAGCTTGGTGCGCTCTGCGTTGCAGACGGGCCCTGGGGCCGTCTCTCCCCAACTCTGTCCTGCACTCCCTCCAACACATCTGAGTGTGACTCTGGGATAACTTCAGGGCGCAAACGTGTTAGTTCCTCCGCACGCTCTCGGGGAGCCCAGACGGCTGCTGTGAGGTGGGGTGAGGACGTCCACGTTTGCTTGGGTGGCTTTTCAGCCCTCAGTTCTGGCCTCTGCCTTGTTTGAGAGCCATCGTGTCCCTGCTTTTTCTCCCTGGTTCTTCATCTCTGGGGAAGGAGGGAGGAGCATGACGGGAATGGTGGGGCCTTGACTTTAGCCTCTAAGATGTCCCTGGAGACAGCAGCAGTGAGTCCCTTTCAGAACTGCCGAGAAGATGGCATAGGTTAGAGTGCATGGAGAGTGTCCAACAGTAGGACTAGGCTAGTAAAAGCTTCCTCAGGAAAGGTCACTCCACATCCCCTCCGCATTAAGTAAGTGCCCCACCCCCACCCACGGGGAAAAATCAGAATACAACAGGTCCCATTACTCAGATGAACGCATTGTTGCTGAATGAAATCATCGTTTCTGTGAGGATGATCCAGAATACAAACCAGTGTTCTCACTCTGTAAAAAAAGTATGTACAGCCCGGAACAGCAACGATGAGGTTTTCCCAAATCTTCGGTTTTAACAAAAGGATCAGAACAGACTGAACTATTAAACTGAGATAGCTTCACTATTTTTTTTTTGATAATTCTGTTGCTGACTTTACAAGTTAACTATAAAGCTTAGTTCACAATTTCCCCCAATACTCAATTCTTAAAACTCCACACGTAGTAGTCATACTTCGAAAAGCAGTGACTAGATTCCTGGTTTACTTAGAACATAAGTAGGAAAATATAGACACGTGCCACACCAATAAAGTGTAAAACCATCTCGGACAGGGTGCGGGGCTGTGGAAACTCCCCTGCGTGAAAAATCGAGAGCTCTGCTTTCGGTTTTGATGAGGAAGAGGCAGTGATGAGTGAGAAGCGCACTCTCAGATGAGTTTCTGAAGGCCTGCGCCTCGTGCATCACCTCTGGAGTAAACAGACAACGCCGGGGTGGGAATGGACAGGTTCTACTGCCCGAGCTATGCACAGATGTCTTCTTTCCCAGAGCTGGTGACGTCCAGGCGAATTCACCACTGGAGCCCGGCCTTCTGCCATCTCAGATCAGTTGGCCCTTCTGCACCCGAAGAGGCCTAGGCCACAACGGTGCTTTCTCTTCTCCTAGGGCTGTGGGATGGCCAGCGGTCTCAGTCCACTTGGGGTTGAGAGGTTTCCCACTATGGGAAACCAGATGGTGCAAGCAGGAAAGTCCTGGGCAACCCAAAGCGAGCAAGTCACCTGCGCTGCATGACCTTCTGTTGGACCCCTGAGGAGGAACAGCAGGTCTTGCTGGTTCCAAGAGGACGGGAGGAGAGGAAGAGGAGCACTTCTGGAGAGTGTCTGAGACCACTCTCTCCCAGGCCTAGAGTTGTGCAGGAGAGGCATGGGTTCTAAGGTGCAGAAGGTGTACGCGAAGAGGATGGAGATGGCAAAGCTTGGGCTGCAGGAAGTCCTCTCCGCTGTCACCCTGCTCACTGTCTGCCCACAGTACTCCTTGCTCCCTCCGAAGACTCAAGCTAGATACCTTTTGGAGAGACTTGACGGGTCTCCTGTGCTCCAGAAAGCCTAGCACCACAGGCTGGCTGAGCCCCCACCGTGGCTTTGGTCAAGTCCTCTCAGAGACTCTTTGCGCTTCTCCGGGACCTCACTGCTCTTCTGCCCAAGGCGTCTGTTGCAGCCTTAGAGCACTATAGAGATCAACAAGATGGTGCACTTGTGGCTAGGAAGGGTAGTGGCCTCCCAGCCAGATTTATCTCTCCCTTCCTGCCTGTGTGGAGCCAGAAAGAATTGCACATTTGTTCCTTTGAGAACTTGATGGGCCAGCTGGGCAGAACAACAGGGTAATCAAGCTAAGGGGTTAGGATGAGAAATAAATAAAGACAGGACAGCAGGATGTGGAAGGCCCATCCGTCAATACCGAATGAGCGCTGTGTTTATTCATCAGCCTTCTTTTATACGTTTATTTATCAGCCTACTTTTCTACATTTCTTAAATACTACCTACGTGCCGATTAGCTTCATTTATGCATACAGAAAAAAAAATAACGTTACTGAAAAAGGGCAGAATCCTTGGTTTGTTTAATCTCAAAGTTAATCATAAAGAACTGGTGGGCGGGGTGTGCTGACAATGTTCTTAATTTAATCTGGCAAAGGTGTGTAGAGGTTCTTAATTTAATCTGGCGTAGGCAGTAATTATCCTTGAGGAAGGTAAACAATGTTGGGCTCTGATTCAGAAATCAAGCTGACTTTTCTCTCCTGCATAGGCAGCCGTGGCACTGTAGGAAACGGCTGCCAGCAAGAACTAACACTGCCCCTTGTTTTTCCTTCTGATTCAGGCCTGCATCATGCCTACGTCTGCCCCTGAATCCAACACAGACTACCCTGAGTATGACGAGTCTGCGGAAGTCTGTAACTTAGAGGACATCATAAGCTTTGGGGCCACGTTCCTGCCCATATTTTACTCCTTCATCTTTGCCTTTGGCCTGGTGGGAAACATGTTGGTGGTTCTTGCCCTCGCCAAGAGCCGGAAGCCCAAGAGCATCACCGACATTTACCTCCTGAACCTGGCCTTGTCCGACCTGCTCTTCGTGGCCACGTTGCCCTTCTGGATTCACTACGTGGTGAGTGAAGAAGGCCTCCACAATGCGGTGTGCAAGCTCACCACAGCCCTCTTCTACATTGGCTTCTTCGCAGGCATCTTCTTCATCACCATCATCAGCATCGACAGGTACCTGGCCATCGTCTTGGCGGCCAACTCCATGAACAACCGGACGGTGCAGCATGGTGTCACCGTCAGCCTCGGGGTCTGGGCAGCCGCCATCCTGGTGGCAGCGCCCCAGTTCATGTTCACAAAGCACAAAGAAAATGAATGCCTGGGGGACTACCCTGAGGTCCTCCGGGATGTCTGGCTTGTCCTGTGCAAAGTGGAAGCAAACGTTCTGGGCTTCGTGCTGCCCCTGATCATCCTGAGTTTCTGCTACTTCAGAATCATCCAGACGCTGTTTTCCTGCAAGAATCACAAGAAATCTCGAGCCATCAAACTCATCCTAGTGGTGGTCATCGTGTTTTTCCTCTTCTGGACACCCTACAATGTAATGCTTCTCCTGGAGACTCTCAAATTCTACGGTTTCTTCTCCAGCTGTGATCTGAGGAAGGATCTGAAGTTGGCCCTCCATGTGACCGAGACCCTGGCATTCAGCCACTGTTGTCTCAATCCCCTCATCTATGCATTTGCAGGAGAGAAGTTCAGAAAATACCTAAACCACCTGTACAGGAAATGCAGGGCGGCCATGTGCGGTGGTTCGGTCCACGTCGCTTTCTCCACTTCAGAGTCACAAAGGAGCAGGCGGGAGAGCGTCCTGAGCAGCAACTTCACCCACTCCACAAGTGACGGAGATGGGTCCATCTTTCTCTGAAGGGATCCCCAAACCTGTCTTCAGAGACTGCAGAGTTCCTGAGGCTGACACCGATTAAGGACAGACGATTGTTGTTACATGCAAGAAATATGGACTTGGGGCCGGGGATATAGCTTAGTGGTTCTGGCGCCTGTCTTGCAAGTGCAAGGACCTGGGTTTGATCCCCAGTAACCACATAACAATACTGGGCGTGAAGACTCACCCCAGCAGCAACCAGTACCACATACCACAGTGCCGGGCGTGGTGGCTCACGCCTGTAATCCCAGCACTCGGGAGGAAGAGGCAGGAGGATTGCTGTGATGTGAGTTTGAGGCTGAGCTCAGGGCCAGCCTGAACCACAAAGCGAGACCCTGTCTCAAAAAACCTTTAAAAAAAGGAAAAAAAAGAAATATGGACTTAATACGAACAAAATAATCCGAGTCTTTCCAAGAATTGTGCTTAAAACCTGAATGATAAAGGATATACATATATTTTCTAGAAAGTCAGACCTTTTATGCTTACAGAAGACCAAAGTTCAACCCAGACTGGCTCAGTTAAAGGGGTGCTGAGCATTGTTCACCTGTTGACATGGGGATGGGGGTGCCCAGCCCTTAGACAGAGTGGAAACCAGGACCTGAATCTAACCAGAGCTTCCTCTCACTCATCCTCAGATCTCTGAGCAGTGACAGATCTTTCAGGCTCATACAACACAGATTTATCACCGGGAGTCTGAAATCTGTTCCTTCCTGGTCCCAAGGTCAAAATTCCCAGGGAAGAATTCTGACTGCTAAGCTGGTATCAGGAGCCCATTTCTGGCCAGCTCGTGGTTTCCACAAAGAAGGGCATCGCAAACGGAAGCTTCTACCCCAACCTCCCGACTCAGAGTCAAGAAAGGCATGCTTCCCAGAGTGACAGGGTGGAACATGGCTCTCACTGGGCAGAGCAAGAGCCACACTCTGCACATTGTCCTTGCCAGGTACCCAAGCCAGGACCTACCTCACCTCTGAGCCAGTCCCACAGCCCACTTCCTCCTCATTAAGTCCCAGTCCCCCCCCCCGCCTGCAAGAGACCCCCACTGCTCACTGCATCAGGTCCAAACTCCAACGTTTGGCCTCTGAGGCTCTCTGCCATGCACCCTACAGTGTCCAGAGGAATTCCTTCAGAGGAGAGAGTCCTCTCCTGCGGATCCCACCACCCTGACTGCCAGGTCTCTTGCACAGGACGGTATACACCTCTTCCCACCGGTTCTCAGGCCCTGAGGGAGACATGGAAAGAAGCCTTCCCCAGAGTGAAGGGCGGCTTCCCATTCCAGCTCTGGCCCTTGCCTACTGGGTGGGTTGGGGCCAACAGAGTCTCTGTTTCCTCATCTATGGATGGGGAACAAGGGAACTTTTCAACAGGGAACACTCTTCCCATCGTGAAAAACCAGCCACTCTTGCAGGCTCTAATCCTGTAGTTTGGTTCCAGACTTCAGCTTTGCCTTACCTGGTGGTGTTGCACTCTGGCCAGAAGTATGTTGACAGTATGAGGGGGCCTGCAGGACAGAGCCCCGGCCCCGGGCACACCGGCTCCCACCGCAGCACCAGCAGCAGCTAGGTCAAAGGATCCACCGCCTTGTCTGACTAGGCCTCTCACACCGTCCTGCTGTCCCTCCCCCACTCCCCACCCCCCACCCCCATCACCTCTGCGAACCCGCACCTATCTGGGAACAGTCCCATTACTCTTGACCCTGCCAACATGGGACCCGGCCATGGGAACAGCCTGCTTTTTGCAGTAATCACTGGGGATGGCCTAAAACTTCAAAGCTCAAAGAACAATTGCGCCAGTGCTAACGACACTCTCATCTCTGTCTCATCAGACAGAAATTTTCACTCCTGCATTTACCCAGCATGTGTTTAGCGTCTCAACCTAACAGTGTACAGTTTTATGTCCTACTTTTTCCAGCACTGGACCCCAAATAGCTCTCTTGTGTAGTAACGACTTCAGAACTAGACTCTCCTGGGTGGTACCCTCTCCAGGGAAGGCGTGGCATCTGCTGACTGTTGCATGCCTGACATTCACAGCAGCTGGTGTGTTTAGTGGATGAGAATGAATCATGTTCCTTGGAGATCATGTACCATATTTGCTCGCCTTACTCTGCTGGTACACATGTAACCTGTTTCCAACATTTAACAAATATATACTTTACATCATTTTCATCTGTTCAATAATTTCCATTTCGATGAGTTTCTTCTCTTGGAGAATAACTGGGCCAAAGGACATGGGCGTCTTTTTAGCTCTTGGTTCATACATGTGGAATCGGTTTATGATGAAGCCTTTGTGTGCATATGACATATAACATGTAAGCTCAGGCTCTCGCGCTCGTTCTCCCCCCTTCCCCTGCCCTGTGTCAAGAGTCAGGGTCACTTCTGTCCCCAGAGGTGACAGCCATAGCTGGGCACATGGCAGCCCAACTTGAGACCCACCCAGGAGAACCCCCGCCCATCGATGGCGCCCTACTCGTGGGTCCCAACTCAGGGGCAGCTTCCTGCTCCAGCTGTGTCCCATCGCAGCCCCCGGGACCACTGCAGCTTGAACTTGCCCACAGTGTCGTTTGCTTGACGCACTGCACTGGAAGCCTCGTCTGGGGCTACTGTGAAGAGCAGTGAGAGAAGGAGTCTGGCAAGTAGAGAAATACCTGCTTTCTCGTCTGTCCCCAGGGACCATGCTGTCTCCTTCAGGCCTGTGGGAGATGCCTGGCGTTGGGCCATAGCAGAGCCCACCAGGCGTGCCCGATGCAACCATGGCAACTGCAAAACAGGCACCGAAAGAAAAATCACTCTGCACCCTGTATTTCCTCATTTATTGAGATAGGAGCATAAACATTTCATTGCACCCTTTTTTCAAAGTTAGGCTGCTCAGCTTTCAGTGTGTTTGTTTTATAATTATAATCTCTACATCTTTTCCTGATTTTAAAACCCCAAGATGTCATAGAAAATATAAAAGAATTTTAAATTGAAACATTTAAGTCATACAATATCCTGTCTCCTGGAGAGCACCACTGTTTCACACTGATGTAGTTTTTGGCTGTGTCTTTCTCTGCAGATACTGACTTTTTATTTTATTTATTTATTTATTTTTTTTTTTTTTTTTGAGGCAGGGTCTCACTTTGTAGTTCAGGCTGGCCCTGAGCTCAGCCTCCAACTCACATCACAGCAATCCTCCTGCCTCTTCCTCCCGAGTGCTGGGATGACAGGCGTGAGCCACCACGTCCGGCACTGTGGTATGTGGTACTGGTTGCTGCTGGGGTGAGTCTCCACGCCCAGTATGGTATGTGGTTACCAGGGATCGAACCCAGGTCCTTGAGCTTACAAGACAGGGGCCGGAACCACTGAGCTAAGTCCCCTCCACCCCCCTCCCGCCTGACTTTCAAACACAGTTTTGAATGGCTGCATAAGAATCAGTGATAGACCCTCTCTGGCCAGACACAGCTGGACGTGGCAGCTACGCTCAACTTTTCATTTCTGGGGCCAGCACTATGATGACTACAAATCTTTGTGCCTATCTTTGACTGTATTAGAGGACTTACTGGCTCAGTGGATCCAAGTGCATAGATGTCTCTGGCTCACTCCTGCAAACTGACTTTTCCGAAGGCGACACTGTCCCTGGGGCTCTGGGGGCCCCAATCCTCAGCCTGGACCCTTTGTCTCCCCAGTTCTGTACTCAGGTTAGGGACAACTTTGGCTACTTTATAGCACAACACCTACTGACCTCAAGAGGTATAAAAAGACTTCCGTCTAGAAAGGAGGTTAGTGGGGCTGCTCTTCCCGTGACTACAAAGAAGGGAAACTCGGGGTTTTTACAAAAGTGAACAGTGACATCACAACAGTTATTTCAGGAGAACAGAGGACCCAGCACCTGGCTTGGGGCGAGAAGTGGGGACCTCAGAGTCATACAAAACAGTCCAGAGAAAGAAGTGCCGATTCTCGCTCTGGGGTGGAAGGAGTGTCACAGAGGGACACGGCGACCACAGGCCCACGTGCAGGCTGAGGGTTTAAAGCACTCACTGCTCCAGAGAGAGCACGTACCGGCCTGTGTGAGGGAGGCCGGGGTTCCATCTCCAGTACTGCAAATAAAAAAGGTAAAAAAATTCACTTGTGTATGAAACATAAACAATCAAAACAATTTAAATAGGGCTGGAACGGAGCCTGTGCGCAGGCCCTGGGCTCACCCCCGTGTCCCGCTCTCCACTCAACACCGTGGCGCTGTCCCCACTGTCTTGTGCCTGGATCTGACCACTTGGGCAGTGTCCAGCCCTTTCCCTGTGGAACTAAATAAAATAGAGAGGTCACCAGCAACTTTTCTTACATAGCTTGCAAATTCTCTCCTACTTACATTTTGCAAACTATATTTTACACAGAACCAAGTTATTGTAAACAATACAGGGACTTCGAGGACACTCTACACCTTGGGCTTTCCAAGCAGGCGTCTAGTGACAGAAGCCCTCGGGCCCAGCTCTGGGAATTTCTGGGCTCATCCCAGAAGCCCTGGCGGGGCAGGAGCACACCCAGCAGCGGCCAGGCCCCGAGCCCAGGGAAGGCCGGCTCACACTTCCCCGGTGAGTGGCTTTTACAAGCACTTGCTTTCATGAGAGAATAGAAAGAATCGGATGAGATGGCCCTCTAGTACACACGTGCACACACCCACAGGCATGCACACGCATACACACACACATGCATGTGAGAGCACACACGCACACACAGCTTGGTGCATTGTCCACACCCTCTGCTTTCTGATCTCCTAAAATGAGGAATTGTCCCTGTCCTCCCCAGGACCAGGGCTGGATTCGGCCCTCGCACCCGTCTTCCGCCTTCGCGGTCTCATGCAAGCAGGACGGGACACTTCCCGTTCTGCAAACCTCCTCTGGACTCGCATCTCCTGTCCTACATCTCGGTGTAAAGCGCTGCCCCCAGCTCCCCGCTGCTCCCGGTGCCCCTGCCCCTCTTCACTCTCCTCCCCTTCCCGCGTCCTGATCTGCACTCCGAGGCCGGAGACTCAGGCCTCGGCCCCTTTCCTCCCTCCTCCCTCTGCCAGAGACCACAGAGCTTGTCGGTCCCATCTCTGCGCTGGCGCCCCGGTCCTGGCACAGGAGGAAACCGCGCCTCCCAGGGCGCCGCCTCTGCCCATCGCCTGGGTCAAAGGCCGCTGGTCATCCAGAGATGCCCTTTCCCGCCTGGCCTCCAAGGCCAGCCAGCTTTCTGTCCACAGCAGAAGCTCCTCAGCAGCTCCAGCCTGTCTGTCCCGTCGGCCCCACACCCTTCCCTCCTCAAACCGAATCCTTTCTGCCGCAGTCAGACCTGTCACTTCTGCTCTTGAAACCGCCAGGAATCCCGAGCTGTCACCAGGACCTGTGAGGCCCACATGCTGCGGTCTGTCTGTTCGCAGCCCTGCGCCCCAGGATCTCCTACTCCGCTGGCCTCCTTCCCACCGCGTGCCGTTTGTCCTTGTGTCCTTCTTTGCCTGGGAGCCTCAAACCCCATCTGTGCGTGGCTCACCCTCCGTGTCCCACGCCCCTCCGCGGAGAGGTCCACAAACACGTCTTCTGCACCAAGAAGTGTATTTATTACACTTCATATTTAAGAGCTCTTATGTATTTGATATTTTAAAATCATATTTAAGAGCTCCTAACAAAGGAAATATATAACCTTTTTTCTGTCATATTAGTGTTTTCCTCTACTTTGTTATTTACCAATTTTTCCGTTTCAGAAGGCAAAGCCCACAGCAACTTCTCTTTAAAAACAGCTGTGCTAAACCATATGTGGTGGCACATGCCTATAACCCCACACTTAGGAGGCTGAGGCAGGAGGATCTCTGCAAGTGTAAAGCCAGCCTGTTCAAGGCCACCCTGAACCACATGTTGAGAGCCTATCTCAGAAACAAGGACAATTTAAAAAAAAATTCTGTCTTGTAGTGATACAGATTCCCCTCCCCCATCCTGACAAGATTGTAGGTCTGCAGTTTTCTCCCCCATGACATTACCGCTTGTCTCATCTTTACCCATGCATTCCTCAGCACGTCAACGAAACGCTGAGGAGGCCGCCCGCCCGGAGGCTGTTGGCCTCATGCTACCGTGTAAGCATGAATAGCAAGAAAATCCCGGTGGCTGGCGTAAAGGGCTCCAGGGCAGCGGAACCCACGTGGCGTCAGTTCATCACCATCCACGCACAGCGACGGCATGCCGGCTGGAGAGGGCAGCGAGCAGTCTCCGCGCCAGTCCAAGGAGCGCCACATGACCATGTGCCCGCGGGTACGGACGTCCTGGCATCTCACCTCGGAGGCTCGAACCTGCTAGGACAGCAGCCCGTATGCCGGCAAGGTGGCCGAAACGCTGGTGTAGGGCGGCGGGGTCGCAGGGGTTAAGAACAGTCTCTGCAGCTGCGGCTGCCTGTACCTGGAAAGGAGGAGCCCCGTGCTCTGAGAAGTGGGCCTTCGGGAGTTAATTAACCGCCCTGGGCCTCAGTTTGCTTGCCGGGGGTAGGGTGGGGTGGGGGTGGGGGGCCTCTCACTCCTGGGAACGTGCGGTGAAGCAGCTGGCGCCCTCGCCCCCGGCTTGAGTGACAACTCCAGTACTGGCTGCTGTCAGTACTGGCAGGTTCAGCAGCCTCGCCTAGCCTGGACTCCGCAAACCCTCTGCTCCCCCTGCCGGACTCTCACATTCCTTCCATGTTAGCCGTGCGCCGGGCGTTTTCCTGGGAGCTCTCTGTGTGCATTTGGACCCCACCGTGCCAACGCCAGACCCCAGGTCCCCAGCTTCCTCCCACTTCAACACTATCCCAGGTCCCCCAGTGCCTTGATCTCCCCTCCCTTTGCATGGAACAAGCTCGGTGACCTTAATTGCCACGCTAGGAAGCAGGCAGCTCACCTCTGCCCTTCGCAGGAAGGAGGTGGGGGTGAGGGCCCATCGCCTCCGCTGCTCCCGCAGCTCCACCCTGCACCGGCCTGGGCCTGAGGCTGTACGTACAGCCGTGCGTTGCTTAGCGACGGGAGATGCTCTGGGAGCCCCGAGAACACGGCAGCTTACACGGTGTGCCAAGAAGGACATCAACAGGCCGTAGGACCTCTGAGGGCCATGCATCCGGTCAGTCTGGGCAGGTGTTGCTGTGCTGTGCGAGCCTAATGACCCACGATCGTGAACCCAGTGCTCCTTCCCCAGAGACAGGAGGGCGAGTCTGAGGATCCAGCGGTGCCATCCCGCTCCGCCGCTGGCCTGACTGGGCTCTTAGACACAAGACTCACGTGATTAACAAGTGCTGGTTAAACCCAGCCTCAGCTACTCAGACTGCGATGTTTTGCTAAGTGCTAAAGTTTTATTCAGCGAAAGTGAGTGAAACACCCCCCCCCCATAGTGGCTGTTTCCCTGGATAAAATCTCTACCCTGGGGGGTCTCTGAAGTTGTAGGTGTGGCTGTCCTTTTTGATACACTAATATTCAAGAGCTATATTTAAACACTCCGAAGGAGAGTGCCCTTCTGTACACGTGACTCATTTTCTACAGAGTGAAATCTAGTCTGTGTCTTAAACTCAAAACCACAATTTGCTCTTTTTTCCCAGGGCAGCAAGGGTCAAGTCTGTGCTTCCTTGAGGAAGCACCACAGACTAGACCGGGAAACGCAGAGGCAGAGCGACCTCTCCCTCTCCGGGAGGCGGAGGCCAGCCGGACATGGGCCGGTGAGACCTTCCTGCTGGGGCTTCATGACGCAGAAGAATCTCGTGTGGAGCTTTTCTAAGGCCTCCACCCGTTGAGGGGGGTGGAGGCCTCATGACTTCCACACTACTTTTTAAAGCATAGATTAGCGAGACAGAATAATGGGTTTACCATGACATTTCCTACATAAGTGCGTACTTTGGTCAAATAACTCCTTCCCGAGTGGCCCTCTCTTAAGTACATCCTCGCCCGCAATCCTTTTCTCTTCTCGAACAGACTTCGTCGACTGTCCTGCCACACTGTAGCTCTGTTTTTAGTTTTTTGAAGAACATCTGTGCTGACTTCCGTGGTGCCTGCGCTGTCACTTTCCCATGGTGTAGAAGTGTTCCTTCTGCCCTAAGCCTATTTCTTTTCTCCTGTTCTGGATAACAGCCTTCCGGATGCGGGTGAAATAGAATCCCAGCATAGGTAGATTTGCATATGTCTAAGAGTCTGTCTAACTGATTTGTTTTTTGAGACAGGGTCTTGCTTTGTGGTTCAGGCTGGCCCTGAGCTCAGCCTCCAACTCACATCACAGCAATCCTCCTGCCTCTGTCTCCCGAGTGCTGGGATTACAGGCGTGAACCACCACGCCTGGCACTGTGGTATGTGGTACTGGTTGCTGCTGGGGTGAGTCTCCACACCCAGTATTGTATGTGGTTACCGAGGATCAAACCCGGGTCCTTGTGCTTGCAAGACAGGCACTGGAACCACTGAGCTAACTCCCTGGCCCTAATATTGTTTTGTTTTGTTTTTTATTTTTATTTTCTGGTACCAGGGATCAAACTCGGGCCCTTGTGCTTCCAAGTTAGGTGCGGTACCACTGGAGCTATATCCCCTTGAGCTATATCCCTGGCTCTGTTTTTTCCTGTTTTGCATTGACCTACTTCTATGCAATGCGTGAAAAGCGTACGGACAGAAACAGGAGGTCTCTGGCCCTGGCTCTTCTCTGATCCCCTTGACCTGCTGAGATTTTCTCCTCAGATAGGTGTGGGAGCCAGCAGGGGTGCAGTGTTCTGGACCCCCAGAGACTCGGTAGCCTCTGCAATGTACCTCGGAGGTCTGCCGGGAGCTTGGAGGAACCACGGACTCGGGACAGGATGGGCCGGGTCATCGGAGGCCGCGGGCTGACTGGGCCTTGCATGCCTGCAGGCGGCCCTGCGACTCTGTCGCCCACTAGTGACCGTAGACCTGCAGAGACTGAGGCTAGGTGTCTGTTGGACCTGCTCTGTACCCTGGGCATCTGAGCCCCAAGAGCCAAGCAACAGGGCCCTCATTTTTTAACCTGTCTCAGACTCATTTTCTCCACACATGGAATAGTAACCAGAGCAGCACGGTGGTTGACAGGAGGGCTCAAGTTCCCACTGCACCATGCACGTGGCTGCAAAACGTGAAGAGTTCACCGAGTGTCTCTGTACCTTGATTTTCCTTCTTTGAACATAATGATGGTGTTAGACCTGAACAGGTCTATCTCTGGAGACACGCCTCAGAGAAACACACAGCATGGTATCGATGCAAGTTGCAAGAGGTTTATTCAGGGACTGGCGCCGGGACCGTCCTTACACACAGGGAAGGAAAGGCCCCGAAAGGAAAAACAGCACAGCTTATATACACGATTTGGCAAGTTAATGGTTAGGCGGCTTTTTGGGCAAGGAGATATACTTTTAAATTTATAGGTTGGTTAGCTTTGAAGTGATTTAACAAAGCAAGAATGTTTAGCTCATTAGCTCATTTTTACTAGGGGTAAGGGTCATCTTTCTGTCCTAATTCTTGGGTGATTTCTAACTTCTTTAACATTATCTTAGTTTACCATCTGTTCCTGAGAATGGGGGGGTTTTTAACAAGAACTAGGTCTTGTTGACCTTAGTGACCAGGCCTATTATTTCCTCATTCTTAGGCCTTGTGGTCTTTGCTTTGCAACTCTGCATTTCGGACTTTTAGATCTTACAATGGCAGCTCTGTTTGTCACCTTTCCATCGCTGGGACAAAATGGCTGACGTACACACCGCAGAGGAAGGAAAGTTTATTTCCAACCACAGTTGCACAGGTTTTGGTCCCTCGTTGGCTGGCTCCGAGGCAGAAACCTCACAGTTGAGGAGCTGGAGGAGGAGAGCTGCTCACCACAGAACCGTGAGGAAGCAGAGGGAAGCAAGCAGGGACTGGACACACCCTCCCAGGTCAGGTGAGCATCTCATGACCCACCGCCGTCACCCGGACCCCACCTTCTAGGTACCAGATTATGAGCTTATTGGTTAATTCCTGATGAGGTTAGTCTTTGTGATCCTGTCCCCTCTGAGAGCCCCATGTCAGGATGTGAGATTTGGGCGAGATCTTTGATAAAAACTCTAATAGAAGATGATGTTAGTGTGTTTCTAGTTCAAGTCTTCCAAGATCCAGGCGCTGAGGTAGGAAGAGATTAAAACTGTAAGACCCGTGTGAGGGAAAGTATCTGTGAGGAATGGGATGGCGGGGGCCAGGCCTGTCCCTGGCGTTGGCGGGAGCAGGGGAAAAGCTGTGGCAGCCCACTGGATGGCGCAGAGCCAGAGCGCTGTCTGCAGGGCGGATCTGCCTCGGAGTCCAGCCACACTCAGTCACTAGGAGAAAGTAGCAGAACAGCACGGATTCCCCTGCAGGCAGGAGGGCTGGCGATGCTCAGGTCTGCGCTGAGACTCCTGTAGATACGCCGGGTTTGCTCACGCTCCGACAAGTGCTGAGAATACACCCAGGCTCAGTGAACGTCGGCCGCGTTTCTGGCCCCTGGCGTCCTCGCCTTCTCCCCGTCCTCCATGTTCCTTTCTACTTCTGTAGTGTTCTGCCGTTATCTTTTTCTTCCTTGCTCTTTCTTTTTCCTTTCTCTGTAAGTCCCTTGCCAGATCTGCGCCGCAGCCATAATCCCCTGACTAGAAGGTTGAGCAAGGAGGTGTGGGAAAGGCTGAAGAGAGGAAGTGAGAGGGGAAGGGGGGCTTGGAGGGACAGGAGCCTGAGCGCGCCCCAGACAGCCTGGGCTCCAGCAAGTGTCAGCTGGCGATCAGCCACGGCCAGGTTGTCAGGGCTTTTCCTGTCACTGCGGACCTCGTTTTTCCTCAGGGCTCTCAATCAGCTTTCCTGTTACTGGGACAGCGTGTCCAACAGGAGGTGCTTGTCTGGCTTGTTGCGTCCACAGGTTCGTTTTGGTCAGTTGGCTGCAAGGCAAAAACATCATGGCGGAGGGTGTGGAATAGCAGAGCTGCACAGCTGGGCCGCCGGGTAGTAGGGCAGGGGACAGTGCCACTGGGGTGTGGGCTGGGCCAGATGCAGACCCACCCAGATGTGTTTACTAATCCTCAGGGGTTCCCACGTGGAAAGCAGAGTTGACAAGTGTAGCTCTTCCAGCGCTAACAGGCTGGGACTGTGGATGCCACTGGCTCCCAGCTCTGTGCTAGCAGCCTCCTCACTGTGCGGGCGAGCAGCTCCGCCATCGCTCCGATGCCGTCCTCCATCGCTCTTCACTGCGCCGGCTGCTGGCGCCCTCAGTATTACCAGATCCAGCTCTGGCACTTTGGGTGTCAGCAGCCTTTGTGAAGTCTCATATTCCCTCGGAATATGAGGCTCTGACCAGCTCTGTGTACCGTCCATACGCTGTACGGGGGATAAACACCACGAAGAGGCAGAAATTCGCCATCTGAAAAAGGCATTGTTAGGACTCATGCTGCAGCGCGGTGTGGGGGATGGGGCACGGAGAACGCCTGGACCACTGGCTCAGGGTCGGGGGACTGCTCACACGGGGAGAAGGGCAGGCTTGCCCAGCTGACTTTCCGTGTGGTCTCGGCTAGAGGAGGAGCGCCTTGAAAGCCTGACTGAGGAGGGCTTCACAGGCGCAGAGCCCTGCGCCCGAGGGGCCGTGAGCCTGGGGGAGGCTGTCTCCCACAGGAGGTGGGTGGAAGAGAGCCTGCTGCCTCTCGGTCTTCCATGGCAGGGTGAAGATCTATTTTAATTCTCACTGCCTGGCAGTCCCCAGCGTGGTGAAGCGATCTCCCCTCTGGCAGGGGGAAGCTGAGGGGCCCACACTTCTCTTTTGGGGTTTGAGTTGCAAAACTCTTCCTCAATCTCTAGGAGTGTAAATCCAGTTTCTGTTTTCACAGCTCTATTCAGGATCCAAACTGGACAGAGAAGCCCGTGACTCATCCTGAAATAAATCTCCAACATCCAAGGAGGGGAGAACCCAGAGGGACCAGCTCTGGGCTTGACAGGGTGGAGAGAAGCCATGCAGTCCGCAGTGGAATCAGCTCCCTCCCCGTGTTTGTAATTTAAAGAGCCAGGGTGACAGTCCGGGAAATTATGTGTTCCTAAAAGGTCAGGCATTGTCCGGGGAAGTATCAGCAACCCAGCCCAGCCTGAGCCAAAGAGAGGAGTGGCCGTCGGAGTGTGTGTGTGTGTGTGTGTGTGTGCACGCGCACGTGTGTGTGCGTGCATGCATGCGCATGTGTGTGTTGGTGCATGCATGCACATGTGCGCGCATGCTCTATAGAGGCATGACATCAGGGTGCAGTCTACAGGCCTGTCTGCAGCCCTCCACACCCCTGGTCTGACTGATACCCAGGCACGGGGACAGTCATGGTGTCCTTAGCCAGAATGACACCATGATGGTGGCTGCTCCATGCAAGGGGTTGATGGAGGTTCTAGAGTCCGCTCCAGGCTGCCAAGGCCAAGGGCACGATCGTTCCAAGTTCGCTCCCTCTGGCTGCCATGGTGCCCACGCTGGGTGTTCTCTTCCAGCCCCACAGAGGAGGGAAAATTTACAAATCAAAGAGCCGAGGGAATATGAGACTTCTGTGAGGAGTTTCAGGAGGACCTCAAAGACGAGAAACAGTCTTCTGGGGCCGGGGAGTTAGCTCAGTGGTTCTGGCGCCTGTCTCGCAAGCGCAAGGACCCGGGTTTGATTCCCCGGTAACCACATAACAATACTGGGCGTGGAGACCCACACCCAGCAGCAACCAGTACCACATACCACAGTGCCGGGCATGGTGGCTCACGCCTGTAATCCCAGCACTCGGGAGGCAGAGGCAGGAGGATTGTGATGTGAGTTGGAGGCTGAGCTGAGGGCCAGCCTGAACCACAAAGCGAGACCCTGTCTCAAAAAAAAAAAACCTAAAAAAAAAAAAGAAAGAAAGAAACAGTCTTCTGGAACTCACTGATCCACCTGCCACTCGGAATTGAATTAAATTAAATGAAATTTTATTTCATTTAATAAGAAGATTTACAGTTTGTGGATCAGGGTTGGATCCTTCAAAAGTTGTCCTTGACACTACCCCATTGGGAGTGGATGATACCATGGTTAAACTACGCCCCCTCTGCTTGGGGTATTAATTACCATGACCCTTCTCCCTAAAAGCCTCACCTTATGGCCATGACGGTGAATGTGGGCAGATGCAGGGTCCAGGCAGAAGTCTAACAGGAGTAGGTTCAAGTTACCAGACTCCAGTTTCAAAAGATCAGCCTAAACTGGGCGTGATGGCTCACACCTGTAATCTCAGCACTCAGGAGGCAAAGGCAAGAGAAATTGCCTCGAGTTTTAGACTAGCCTGGGCTACATAGTGAGTTCAGGGCCAGCCTGACTACATAAGTGAGACCCTGTCTCAAGAAACTAAAGAAGAAGGAGGAGGAGGAGGAGGAGAAGAAGAAGAGCCTTGCCCATGTGAAGACCCAGGTGTAGGGTATAAATCCCATCCAATACCTATCAGCTCAAGAACCTGAACAAGTTGTGAAGTCTTTGAACTCAGCTTCTTCCTCTGTAAAATGAAAATCATAACAGCTCACCTCACAATGGTGGGTAAGAGTGAAATGAATCAATACCTGTGAAGTTCTTAGACCTAGACCTGGTGCGGAGCACATCCGGTGAACAAGATGTGGTGGGAACTATATTACGATTACACGCGTCCTACTCATGGAAAATGGCTGGAACTGGGATTTGAGCAGAGCACCACGGTACTTGCCACTGAGCCACGCTCTTTCCACAAAGATGTTGTTAATCTAGAAATTTCCATTCCATAAAACTCAGAACTAAACATTAGGAAGTGAAAGGAGAAGTCCCCCTCTCGGGTCTGACTGTCTTGGCGGCCTTCTCTTCAGGCCGGTTGGTGTTGTCTGATCCTGTTCCTCTCTGACGAGATTTATTGCTCTGTCTGTGTAGAGCAAGAAAAAAAGAGAAAACTGTCTTCTAGTGTTTTTATCTTTAGAACTTTTGCAAAAAATTAAACCACTTTAGCCTGAAAACTGACAGGGTGTTTCACTAGATTAAGGATTAAGGTTATGAAAGTTTCTCTGGCTTCCCCCCCCCCCATTTGTTTTCTTTGAAAAAAAAAGTCACAGCTAAGACGTTAAAGAAGAACTAACACAAACATTATAGAACCTGAGTCTGGAGTCTTTCATTCTAACCATCTGGTGCATTCACTTGATCTTTTGATGATGGAAGAGAAAGACAGAAAGAGAGAGGGTTTTTTTATTCAAAAAATTTGAGACTATCTGTCCAACACCATATTGCTCCTAATTGTATTATTTACTATGTCTGAAGAATAAAGCCAAGAAATTTATCATTGACTCAATAATATCATTGAATGTGCGTCCAAGCACATCCAGTGTTCCCTTGAAGAGGCAGAACGAGGGCCTCACACACGCCAGGCAAAGCTAGACTCTGTGCTCATGGCTTTGTGGTGGTGGTTGGTGTCTTTCTTTCTAACCCAGGATCCAGTCCAGGCTCAGAACTGGACTTATAATGATCATCCTTTCTTTTCAATCCTTTTCATCCTGAAGCAGGAGAGGAGCACACTCTTTCTGTGAAGGGCCAGCTAATTCGTTTCTCTGCCACTCAATCTCTGTCCTTGTGATGTAAAAATAGCCTGGGACAGTAAGAAAATGGGCCTGGCTGTGTGCCCGGAGGACTTGTTAGACCTACGTGTCTGAGGACCAGTTCTGACCCATGGACTGTACTATTCAGCCCCAAAGAATTCCCCAACTACTTTCAATCATCCTGTAGAATTTCCCATATGCTGTAGTGTGTCTGTTTTCTCACGATTGGGTCAGGTTAAAATCTGACACACAGATGAAGCTGAATGTTCACATACGATCACGTTGAGTCACATCAGTCTGGTTGACCCATGAGTGGAAAAGTTCAGCTTGGTCTCCAGGCTAAGGTAGTCTCTATCAGACCTCTCACTGTAAAGGTGCTTAGTCCTATTGTAATTAAAAAATAGTTAAAGTAACTAAAAAGTGAGACAATTGTCCACCTGACTCGAGTTGGTAATGCTTTAAAAGCACTGAGAGGGCCAGGGATTTAGCTCAGTGGTTCCGGCATCTGCCTTGCAAGCGCAAGGACCCAGGTCGATTCCCAATAACCACACACCACACTGGGTGTGGAGACTCACACCCAGTAGCAACCAGTACCACATACCACAGTGCCAGGCGTGGTGGCTCAAGCCTGTAATCCCTGCACTAGGGAGGCAGAGGCAGGAGGATTGCTGTGATGTGAGTTGGAGGCTGAGCTCAGGGCCAGCCTGAAACACAAAGCGAGACCCTGTCTCAAAAAAAAAAAAAAAAATCCCTGAGAAACCCATGTATGATGGGACACACCTGTAATTCCAATACTCTGGGAGGCTGAGGCAGGAGAATGCCAAGTTCAAGCCAACCCTGGGAAATTTAGGAACTGTCTCAAAATAAGAAATTAAAAAGGACTGGGAATGTAATTTGGTGCGATGGCCCCGATTTGGTCCCCAATACTATCTACACACGGAAGTGGTCACAATGAATGAATGTCCTTAACGATATATCACAAACATGTACTAATAAAAAAAAATTTAACAACAACAAAAAAAGGTATGTGTGGTAGTGGATATGTTAATTAACTTGCTTAACTATTTCACAGTTCATACGCAAATATTCTATAAATACTTGTAATTTTTATTTGCCAGATTACCTTGATAAAAGTAAATGAAAATAAGAAGCAACTGGGCCGGGGGGTTAGCTCAGTGGTTCCGGCGCCTGTCTTGCAAGCGCAAGGACCCGGGTTCGATCCCCGGTAACCACATAACAATACTGGGTGTGGAGACCCACACCCAGCAGCAACCAGTACCACATACCACAGTGCCGGACGTGGTGGCTCACGCCTGTAATCCCAGCACTCGGGAGGCAGAGGCAGGAGGATTGTGATGTGAGTTGGAGGCTGAGCTCAGGGCCTGAACTACAAAGCGAGACCCTGTCTCAAAAAACCTAAAAAAAAAAAAAAAAAGAAGAAGCAACTTTGAGAGCATGTGACATTTTATTCCCTCAAACTCTTCAGGCGAGGCTCTCTTGGGTCCGCCGGTACACTGACACTTCCAAACTGTGAGTCCCTGATTCTTTCACCTCTCTTACTTTGATCGTCTGGCATTGTAGCAGCCCAGGCCAGCCCTGGCACGAGCCCTTTGGCATCAGGGCACTTGTCCTCAGACTGCAGGGAGCCCAGACCCCCCTGGCAACCCCCTTCTGCAGAAAAGCGCTGCTCCCCACGTCACACGCCGTCCTTGTTCTGGCTCAGAACCTTGGCCCCTCACGCAGCCACCCCACATCCTGAGCTCCCACCAACGCCCCGTTGCCCTAACACCACATCCTCGACCCCAGACCTGCATCCCAGAAACTACCCAGGAAGCCTCCTGCACACAACTCTCCAGCTGCGTGGGCAGCGCTGCCGTGACCGTGAGCTCTCCGCATCTCCGAGTGTCACTAGGGTCACAGATTTGCGAACTCCAATGTGTTGTCGTCTGTTCCCATCTGTCTTAGTCCATTTTCTGTTGCTTTAAAAGCACAGGCTGCTGGGCGTGGTGGTGCATATCTGAAACCCTAGCATTTTGTGGGGCTGAGGCAGGAGGATCACCATAAGCTTGAGGCTAGTCTGGACTACAGAGTGAATTCAAAACTGGTCTGAACTCTACCGCAAGACCCTACCCCCCAAAAAGCAGTGAAGGCTTGCTGCAGAACACTAGAATCTCATGGAAAGCTGGTACAAAAGTAGCCTTGAAAAAGGAAACATTTAGAAAGCTGAAAAAAGTGGGTTTGATGACACACGCCTGTAATCCCATCCTTCAGAAGGCTGAGGCAGGAAGATTGCTGTGAGCTTCAGGCTGGCCTGGTCTACATAGTGAGGTCAAGGCCAGTCAGATCATGTCTGAAGAGAGAGAAAGAGAAGGAAAGACAGACAGACAGACAGACAGAGAGAAACATAAACAGAAGGCAAGGGAGAGATTAGCTTGATCCTATGGCCCAAGCATAAATACCTATGTTTTACCTAGTTTTATTAATCATGGTATTCTGTCTATCATCTTATTCATTTCTACAACAAATACTCATTGGTCACAGGCAGCGGAAGATGCCAAAGACACAAGACTGAAAAAGCAAGCCCACTCCCGTCATCCTCCAGCTGATGGGCTACGTAGCAGGGTGGAGAGGAGACAGAGTTGAGCTCCAGGACCTCACCTGGCCTTGCAGTCCGGGGAGGTCGTCCCAGTCTTCCCGGGGGAGGGAAGACGACCTGAGATTAGCAAGGAAAGAGAATCAGCTAAGGTGAGCAGATGGTGAAGGAGCGTTCCAAGTACGTCTAGAGTTCCGGGGGTGATCGCAGCCTTGAGCGGGAAGTCTTGAGCCCTAGTGGCCGGTTCTTAGGGCGTGCTGTGCCTCACCAGGAAGGAGCTGGATGTCGGGAGCATGCGCAAATGCTAGGTGAACAGCTGCCTGATTTACAAAGCTAACTCTGGCTGTGGCGAGGACGAGGACGGATGGAGGATGGGGGGCACAGTGCTGAGACGTTTGCGGCCACTTCTTCAGCTACCATTCCTCTCTCCTTTCCTCTCACAGCAACCATCACGTTGGAAGCTTTGACTTCATCCAGCTTCTAGAATGGATTCTGCTGGGCGTAGATGAAATAAGATGATCTCCGTGTCCAAAAACACTGGTCCCAGAACAAGTTAAAAAAATACAAAACAAAGAAGACAGCCAATCAGCCGACGGCGTTTCCCACCATGAATGGCTTCACGATGACGCAAGTGCTGCCCTTGGAATTCTGGGATACACATTCTGGCAAGAGCGCTGCTAGTCTGTGAATCTAGAAGCCTCTTGGTTAATGTGAGGTCAGCTAGCCTAAGGTGGGAGCTGGACATGGAGGGGAAAGATGAGAGAGAAATGTTGGTGAAATAGAACTAGATCTCTTATCAAATCCTGCCGGAAATCCACTCTCTCTGGTCTTTATAATTGAAACTGAGGTGAGCCAAATTTCTGGTTACTTCTGTAAGCTTTCTGCATTTTGAGAGCTCAGCCTGGAGGTAGCTGTCGGAGGTACCTGTCAGAGTGATGTAGCCAGTAGCGTGGTTTTCCTACCAGCACCTGTATCCGTTATGCATGGAGACCACACACACTGAGACTAGCTACGAGGAACTTGGCAAATACGTTCACCCAATGCCGTTTTCCCTTTTGTTTTGTTTATGATAGATGTTGGCTTCCAAATGCTTTTAATTTTCAGTTAGACCAATCCACTGACTGCCTCCTTTGTAACGTATTTTATGTCAGAAAGTCAGAGCAGGGCCAGGGATTTAGCTCAGTGGTTCCAGCGTCTATATTGCAAGTGCAAGGACCCAGGTTCGATCCCCGGTAACCACATACAATACTGGGTGTGGAGACTCACGCCCAGCAGCAATCAGTACCACATACCACAGTGCCGGGCGTGGTGGCTCACGCCTGTAATCCTAGCACTCGGGAGGCAGAGGCAGGAGGATTGCTGTGATGTGAGTTGGAGGCTGAGCTCAGGGCCAGCCTGAACTACAAAGCGAGACCTTATCTCAAGGAAAAAAAACCTAAAAAAAAAAAGAAAGTCAGAGCAGATTTTGCTATCCCTGACGCTGCCCAGAGCTCGGACAGATCCTTCATATCCACGGCTGCAACTAGAGCTTGGTCTGGGTAAGTTTTGGTCCCAGGACAGTCCAGGGAGGCAGCTCCAGGACACCATGGAAATGCTGGACCCCATACTCCCACCTCCCCTCTCCTGCCTGGGCTCCTGAGCAGGTCAGGGAAGAACTGATACCTTACCCGTGTCTTGCTCCCTCTGGGGAAGATCTGCTAGCAAATGCGGGGAGCACAGAGAAAAGCAGAACTAAGAGATGAGGAAAGATAGGCAGCCCCACTGGCCGCACTCAGGGGCCTGGACCCGGACAGCAACTTGGCCTTTTCGTTTCATAAACCAGGAAACCCCCTTTTGTATTTACTTCAGTGTTATTTGTGTTTTCATCACACACGTCCTAAAGAATTGGGCAACAAAGGGCATGAAACAGCATCCTAGCCTGGGGTGGGACCCAGGGACCCAAGTGTCCCACCACCTCTTCCTCAAAGTTCCCCTGTCCGTCGAGTGCACACGCAGCTCATCCGGGGGCTCCCTCCTGGGCCTGTTCAGCTCCAGCTTTCGCTCTTCTCTGGACACACTTACCTCAGGAAGGCCAGTGACAGAGGGGGCAGGCGGCAGGGAGTGTTAAAGGAGGCCCTCGTGCCTCCTCACACCGGCCTGGTCTCAGCTTCCCACTCCGTGTGCTGGCTTCCCTTCAGGTATACTGCGTTTCTCATCTTTCTTTCCTTCTGTCTCTATTTTTTTTCCTCTCTTTCTTTCTTTTTTTTTTTTTTTTTTTTTAGGTTTTTGGAGACAGGGTCTCGCTTTGTGGTTCAGGCTGGCCCTGAGCTCAGCCTCGAACTCACATCACAGCAATCTTCCTGCCTCTGCCTCCCGAGTGCTGGGATTACAGGCGTGAGCCACCACGCCCGGCACTGTGGTATGTGGTACTGGTTGCTGCTGGCTGTGAGTTTCCACACCCAGTATTGTTATGTGGTTACCAGGGATTGAACCCGGGTCCTTGAGCCTGCAAGACAGGCGCCGGAACCACTGAGCTAACTTCCCGGCCCTCTCTCTTTCTTTCTTAATAAATTGAGTTCATTGGTACATTTTCAGTATACACTAAGATCACATTTGTCATTGAGAATTTGTACCTATACATGATATCTTGATTCTCATTTTTCCCATTCCCCTGCCCTCCCTACCACCCAACCCCCTATATAACATAAACTTTGTTGCTGTTTTTTCC
>PVIR01021404.1:0-29452 GCA_004026965.1 Petromus typicus
GCAAGCGCAAGGACCCGGGTTCAATTCCCCGGTAACCACATAACAATACTGGGTGTGGAGACCCACACCCAGCAGCAACCAGTACCACATACCACAGTGCCGGGCGTGGTGGCTCACGCCTGTAATCCCAGCACTCGGGAGGCAGAGGCAGGAGAATTGTGATGTGAGTTTGAGGCTAAGCTCAGGGCCAGCCTGAACCACAAAGCGAGACCCTGTCTCAAAAAACCTAAAAAAAAAAAAAAAAAAAAAAAAAAAAAATTGAAATCTTTATTGGTACATTACATATACACATCATGATTGCGCTCAACAATGAGAATTTGTACCAGTATATGACACAACTTAATTCTCATTTTTGCATTTTTTTAGAAGACGTAGATATTTTATGAACTTATGCAGTGAATGGTATAAACAAAATATGAAATGTGCCCTAGGTATCAACTTTTGTATTGGTCTTATCTGTAGTCTTTAGAATAAGCATGTTGAGATATTGATGGGGATTGTCCCTCTTATCTGTTGACCAATCTCTTCTTTGAGACAGGATCTTGCTATCTATTGACCAATTTCTGTTAATTTTGGATCAGTCTTGCCATACATTTATAAACTTTTTAAAAATCCAACTTTTACCTTTTTTTCAATTTTATTTTTTGCTTCTATTTGTCTCTTAGTTGCTTTTCTCCTTGCTGGGAAAAAATACTCAGTACTGACAAATTAAATTTAAAAAGGTTTATTTTAGCTCACAGTTTGTAGAGGTTTAAGTGCATAGTCAGCTGGCATTCCATTATCCACACCTGAACTACGCTACACCAATTTAATTACCACTCACCCTAGATCTGGCCACTTCAGAAAAGCCCCACCTGTGAGTGCATGAGTCTTTGGATGGACATCAGATTCAAGTCAAAACAATATATATTCTTTTATTTTCTCTGCTTCAGTTGTGTTTATCTAACATTCTGAGGTAGATTATAAGTTTTCAATCTTTTCTAATGTATGCATTTTAGGTTATAATGTCTCTTGGGAAAACTGCTTTAGTTAGATCCCACAGGTTTTTTAATTTGTAAACTTTATTTTGTGCTATCCATCTATCGCATTTGTTTCAAAATATTTTCTGGTTTCTTTGAATCATGACTTCAACAAATATATGTCTTTATGCCAGTTAATATTGCTACATAACAAATCACTCCAAAACTCAGTTGTTTAGGATAGTTATTTTTTACTTTCTGTTCTTTGTAGTTTGGTAGTTCTTTACTGGTTTTACCTGAATTTACTTGTGAAGCAATTACTTTTCATTGTTATTATTTCATTTTTACTCCTTTCAGTAAATTTGGAAGTTGATCTTTCTTTTTAATTTTATTGGTGACTTTACAGATCTAAACATGTGTTACTTTTCAAGTCTAAACATTAGTCATTAACAGTCTATCGTCCTCCTGAACAGTAAAAGGATTTTAGAACCCTAGCCTCAGTCTGTGGCCATACCACCCCGAACCACGCCTGATCATAACTGATATGGGAAGCTAGGCAGGACTGGGCCTCATTAGTACTTGGATGAGAGAACACTGCCTTCATCTCCTTTCTCTTAATTTATGTAGATTTTCAGTGTTATTTTTTTATCCAGCTGTATGAAATGTATTATATATAGTACTATATATTAAGTTTGAGTTTTGTATTTAAAAATTACTTGGCTTTTTCAGGTTACTGTTGCTCTTTATATTTTTTTCTTAATACATTCAAAACTTTTTATGAATTTATTTCTTTAAGTACGTTCTGCATTGTTTTATGGGATATGTCTGGCAATTTCATGACTTGAAATCTTTTTAAGTCTATTTCTGTTTTCTTTAATTTCTGTTAGTTTGTGGTTACAGAATATAATTCTCCTTGTACTTGATTATTTTTGATTGTTGCTTAGACATTTTATTTAAAATTAGTTGTCAGAAGAATTTTGAGCTGATAGTAAACTTACTTTATTTTGAAAAGCATAGTTTGTTTCTTTAGGTCGCTAGGTGCAGTGTCTGTCAGTGGCAAACTGAATCAAGTTCCTTAAGAGCACTTTTCAGAAATTTTCAGTACAGGGCTGGGGATTTAACTTAGTGGTTTCGCTCCTGCCTTCTAAGCACAAGGTCCCAAGTTCTATCCCCAGTAACTGCATACAACAATGCCGGGCTGTAGGTGACTCACACCTACCAGAAATCAGTACCTCATACCACAGCGCCAGGTGTGGTGGCTCACGCCTGTAATCCCGGCACATGGCAGGCAGAGGCAGGAGGATTGCTGAGTTCAGGACCAACGTGAACTGCACAGTGAGACCCTGTCTCAAAAGACTAAAAAAAAAAAAAAGAAAAGAAAATTTCAATACAGCATTTTTAAAAACAAAAGCAAGAACCAGATTTCAGATTCCATATTTTTGTTTCCCAAAGGCGTTATATCAAGCCCCTCTCTCTTTATCTTCTGACCAATTCTATACAGTTATCTAATTGGGATGTGGGAATTGTTTATGAATATAATTGTTGTCGCCCTACATATTTTCTTTACTTTTTGTTTTATGCGGAAGGTTGCTCTTGCTGGGCAAGTGCTCTTCCAAAGCTATATTCCTAGCCTTACTGTTATTCATTGGGGTTAAGGAGTCATTGTTCTTGTTTCCCCATATTTACTTAGAGTGCAAATTATTTGTGATGCAAGGGGAAGTGCTTTGGCTTACAGGATATTAGTCTAGAGGTAATGGTTTATAACACATCTTCTGATCTTCATGTGGCTCTTTAAGTTTGTGTCCTTCTTACCCTCTCATTTCCATCAGTTCTGGCTGATTCTCATACTCTGCCATTGTAGTAATTTTCCTGCTTCTTGCCTCCGATTCCCGTAGCCACTTCCTTTGTTCAGATGTTCATTATGTCTGATCTAGGGATAATTATGTGGGTACCTAGTGCATTCTCACTGAAGGCAGGGTTTGTCAGAGGTATTATTTCCCCTACTTTTACAGGTGAGAATCTTATCACTGTTTCTCACTCACATAGACACTAAGATATTTGGGTCTTTACCATGTGTCAAACTATTGTAGGCACCATACATCTTATGACTAATAGTATATATCTATATGACAAAACTAAAATACAGAGAGATTCTGTAGGTTTTCTAAAGCCACATGGCTAATACACCGTAGAATTGGGATTCCGACCCAGGAAATCTCCGACCAGTGCTGCTCAACTATTATAACTAGAATTTGAACAGATTCAGTCCGATTTTAAGGAAGAATACTATGATTGTGTACCTTATACTGGGTAGGACTGTTTTCCTTTCCTGTAATATATTCTGCACTGTTGTTCATCCTGTTCCTCAGCATAGAATATTATATCATTCTTTTTGTGATTTCAGTTCTAAATTCTGTTTATTTCTTAGGTTTCAGTTTAGATTTCACATCCTTTCAGGAATGAAGTTTTTTCTCTTCCCACCTCTAGTTAACATTAGTTGTTCTTTTCTTTAAC
This sequence comes from Petromus typicus, assembly GCA_004026965.1. Taxonomy (NCBI): domain Eukaryota; kingdom Metazoa; phylum Chordata; class Mammalia; order Rodentia; family Petromuridae; genus Petromus; species Petromus typicus. The sequence continues at coordinate 3,474 of PVIR01021404.1, forward strand.
AGCATTTTGCCTAGATTTTAATACTTTTCTTGTGTGCTATCATAGTTGCCTATTTGTCATTTTTCTCCAGGTACATTGTGAAGCCCTCCAAGTCCAGTACTATTCCAGTTAATCTTTGAATCTCTGGTTCACATATAGTATACTGTTGGGTGTTAGTAAGTTTGGAGAATTTCTGCTTTCACGTTTTCATTTCACATTGTTTCCTTAATTATTCTACATCCATTAGTTTATTTTAAATAGAAAAGTAGGGTCAGGGATTTAGCTCAGTGCTTCCAGTGCCTGCCTTGCAAGTGCAAGGGCCTGGATTTGATCCCTGGTAACCACATACAACAGTGCCAAGCATGGTGATTTGTGCCCACCTGCAGTCAGGTCCACATACCTCAGTGCTGGACATGGTGGCTCAGGCCTGTAATCCCAGCACTCAGGAGGCGGAGGCAGTGAGTTTGAGGCTTGCCTGGGCTATCTAGTGAGCTCAGGGCCAGCCTGAACTACAAAGCGAGACCCTATCTCCAAAAATAGATAAACAAACAAACAAACGAAAACACAAGAAATTATCTTTTAAAATATGCAAATAAAACTAGCATTTAAAAGCAGTACATATTATTGTATACACCTGACCCTTTCCAACCTTTCTTATCCTCACTTTGTACTGTGCATCAAATTGTTGATTTTCTTTCTTCTTTCCCTTTTTTTTCCCCGCCATGACTATCCTTGAAAAGTAGGCTATAATTCCAGTGGATCAAAAACATCAATGTTTGACATAATTATCTAGCTTTTATGACATGACTTTGACTTGGTTTGAACCAGTTGGTTCATTTTTGGAAAATGAATTCACACCCCCTACAAGATGAAAAGTCACTACTTTGGAGAACATTTAGAAGAATGAGTTTTAATCTATGAAAGAATAAAGAAAAACTGGTTTTATGTTAGACCTTTTACTTACATTAAAGGTTCTTGAAGTGACTATATATTGATTTAAATTTAGATGTATGTTTGCTTTAAGGGAATATATTGTTAGACAATATGAAATGGCTTTAGTTGTCCAATTCTAGATCTTTGATGATATAAACAAAATCAGGTTATATTAATTGGGGCATAGCTCAAGCACTTTTTGACTTCATCTTGTTTGTAAGTATTGTATTTTTCAGCATTTCAGTTGTTAGGGATAAGTAATTTATCTCCAAGTAGGAGTGTTTTAGTGTGGAATTAAGATTATGTTTAAAATCAGATAAAATAGGGCTAGCGATACAGCTCACTGGTGCCACACCTCCTTACCAATTAAGTGATTTGGAAAAATTTTAGGTACTAGAAAGAATGCAGATATGGCAATTACTATTTTACTCCTCTTCAACTGGATTCAAATGTAGATGAACTTTTTTGAGCATTTATTTGAAATGGTGCCTTATCCTGTATGTTTCATGAAAAAAGCTGCTGCTCTTGAATTCCTCCTTGCTTGTCCTAGGATCTTGCTTCCTTATTCACTTGTTTCAGTTATTGCCTCACCTCTGGCCTGCTTCCCAGAGCTGGTCACTTAGATCTGTCTGCCTTTCTGACAAATTCTAAAAGTCTTGGCTTGATTCAACTAAAAGTCTCCCTTTAAAGTTTTTTAAAGGAAATTTACTAACATGTAAATAAGGGAAACAAAATATAGAAGGTAAAAGTTTCAGACATACCTACCTATTATGTGCCAGGCATAGTGGTAGGCATTAGCAGTAGATGAACAAGACATGGTTCCTGCTCTCTACAAGCTGATGAGGGACTAGATAGAGTCCCTCAAAGAGTACATGATAATCCACACTGAGGGGAGAGAATGAACAGAGAAGGTTTCCAAGACAGGACCATCATGTACTGTAATTTATTATCGTGATTAGCACAGTTTTCAGACTAGAAGGGATTTCAATTAAATATCATCAGATCAAAAGATATAAGCAAAAGCTATCTTAGTCTGATGAGAGGTGATACTGTTTTAAGAAATCCTGTGCTCAGATTTAAAGACAATTTGGAAGCTTTCATGTATGCTGAGGGGCAGTAAAAGACTGAATTATCAGTTTTCTGGGGTTTTTGTAGAATTCCTTTCTTATTTATTTTCTTCTTTTGGGGCAAAATACTGGACACCCACAAGTTAAAGGAAGAGAAGTTTGTTGTGGCTCATAGTTTATAGAGGCTTCAGTCCCTAGTAGGCTGATCAGGCTACATGGTAGAAGAGAAACAATTGATGGCAGAGCAGGGCGGAAGCAGGCAGGGATCAAGGAAAGAGGAGGAACACACATACCTTCCAGGCCACACACAGTGACCCTTCTCTTGCCACCAGGCTTCATTTCCCAACATCACACACAGCCATAAACCCATCCGCGGTCTAAGGTAGTAATGAGTATCACATCCTCATCAAGTAATCACCTCCCCAAACCCCCACCTATGAGCACATGAGGCTTTGGCGGAGGTTACCTAGGTAGAAATCACAGCATCTCCCCTTAATCTTTTGGGCGTTTTTTTCTTGGGGGTGGGGTGAGGTGAGTGGAAAGTGAGTGTCTCTGACAAGTTTGCCAGTTTCTCAAATTTTCAGTCTAGTTAGCTCCCCTCCTTTCTGTAAGGCATCAGTTTTAGAAAACACATTTTTATAGGAAGTTATCCATTGCATCCATTTAAAAATTTCATTTAATGTTGAGATAAGATGTCTTTCATTAAATTTTATCAATTTTGTGCTTTTTTTCTTCTGTTTTTATACTTCTTCTAAAATTAGATTACCTAATGTATCTATTTATTGATAGTTCTTTTTTTTTTTTTAAGGTTTTTTAAGACAGAGTCTCACTTTGTGGTTCAGGCTGGCACTGAGCTCAGCCTCAAACTCACCTCACAGCAATCCTCCTGCCTGTGCCTCCCTAGTGCTGGGATTACAGGCGTGAGCCACCATGCCTGGCACTGTGGTATGTGGTACTGATTGCTGCTGGGGTGAGTCTCCACACCCAGTATGGTATGTGGTTACCGGGGATCAAACCCGGGTCCTTGCACTTGCAAGACAGGCGCCGGAACCACTGAGCTAACTCCCCGGCCCTCTTTATTGATAGTTCTATGGATTGAATCCAAGACTTGTGCATACTAAGCAGCTACTGTGCCTTGTGCTGTATCCTTGGTCTTGGTGCTTTATTTTTCAAAAAAAACTGACTTGTGTTTTTACTGATTAATGTCTACATGTTCTTTATTTTCTGACTCATCAGATTCTGCTTTCCTCATATTCTTATGTTGTTTCTTTTAAAACTTTTGATGGATGCTTTAATTATTAACCCTTCTCTGTTTTTTATTGAAATAAATAAGGTTATGAACATTGGTTCACTTGAATTAACAGGTTATACATTATATTTATATATGTATGTGCATGTTAGGGTATATATACATACACTTACCATATTTGATATGGCTATCGGAAGAATTGGAACAGACATGAATGATAAGGAAACTAGAGAGCAGGTGAGAATAGTATAATAGATCATGTGGGAAATTTTGATGGCTTGAATTGTAGTCATTCAATAGGGATGGAAAGAAGAACCTAGACACTAGAAATGGAGGGTATATAAAAAAAGAGGCTTTGCGGCTGGGGATTTAGCTCAGTGGTTCCTCAGCGACTGCCTTCAAGTGCAAGGGCTGGGGTTTGTTCCCTGGTAACCACATACAACAGTTCTGGGCGTGGAGACTTATGCTCACCAGCAATCAATGCCACATACCACAATGCCAGTGCCGGGTGTGGTGGCTTACACCTGTAATCCCAGCACTTGGGAGGTAGAGGCAGGAGGACTGCTGTGAGTTCCAGGCTCACTTGGGCTACATAGTGAGCTCAGGACCAGCCTGAACTACAAAGTGAGACCCTGTCTCAAAAAAGAAAAGAAAAGAAAAAGAGGCTCAATGATAACTCCAGATTTGTGACTGATAAAGTATATTTGCTGAGTCAGCCTATGTTTAGTATTGAAAAATGAAGACTAGATTTGGTGCAGAAAGGTACATTCAGATGTAGGCATATCAAGTTTAGAATGTTTTCATTAAATCCCGGTTTAAATACCTTATTTAAAAATCAGATTTTCAAATCAGGAGATCATTAAAGAGAAAGAGATTTGAGAGTTGTTAGAGTGGCAGTTGATGCTTGTTTTTTCCTGGCATTACATTAGATTGAGCAGTATTTGTAGGACCTGTTTAGAGATATGTTTCTAAAATCATGTTTTTCTGGGTTTTACACATCTATGAAAATGTTCTAATTTTGAGTTTTTATTTTGGTGAGAGAATTAAACATAAATTAATACATACTGTGGTACCTTTGTTTTGAACTTAATTCATTCCATAATTCTAGAAAAGATAGCCACATTTGTGTTCATGCAGGAGAGAGGGCCACACTCATGTTTATCACCTTGTGCAGAGTTTGCAAATAAAAACAAAATTTTGCCAAATGCTTCTCTTTGTGAACCAAATTGTTTGTAAATGAAAATATTCATGGACCTAGGTGCCATTATATAAGTACTTATACAAGTACTTATATAAGTACTTTCTTGGTTAACTTAACTTCTACAGTGTCAGAGATCTTGGTGCCAGATGGATGTTTGAATGGTTAAGTGATTCTCTAGAAACCACATGCATGGTAAACAAATTTACTGCAGTAAGTTGTATTAAGTAGAAGTGTGTTAATGTAGAACTAAAAAGAATCTTCAACTTTTGAATCCTTCCACATAATTTTGTCATTAAAACTTTCTTTTATGATGATAATTGTAGGTGAGAGATATTTTCCCTTTTTCCATATTTTTACCATCAGTTTTTACCTTTTGTGTTTTTGATAGTAGCCATCCTAATAGGTGAGGTGGTACAGCATTGGAGTTCTGATTTGCACTTCCCTAATGATTAGAGATGTTGAATTTTTTTTTTTTTTTTTTTGGAAATGACTGTCAAGTTCTTGGCTTATGTTTTAATTATGTTGTTTTCTTGCTGTTGTGTTGAGTTCCTTGATGTTTTGAGCATTAACTTTTATTGGATGAATACCTGCTAATTTTTTCTCTGATTTTGTTGGTTTTCTCTTCATTTTGTTGATAACTTTGATAAAGGGCATTTTTTTCCAAGACAGCTTTATAGTATGTAATAGTTGAAAACCAGATAAATAATCTTGCAATACAGTTGAAATGAGAAACCATAAACTTCTAAGCATTTTTCAAAGTAAGCATATCTGTTGGATTGAAGTTTGGCTTTCTAATCTTGTTAGGCGATCTTGTACCTGATTTAAAAATGCACATTCTATCTTTGCATGGTGGAGCATGCCTGTCATCCCAGCACTTGCAAAGCAGAGGCATGAAGAGTGCCACGAGTTTGAGGCCAGCCTAGAATACATAGTGAGACTTTGTCTCAGAAAAACAAAAACAAAAAAGAGGAAAATGCTTATTCTGTAGATACTGGAGCTCAACAAGGTGTTCAAAATGGAGGATTGAATAATATATGACCTCTAGTAGACATGAAGATGTGTCACTCATGTTCCTCTTACAGGAGGACTTACTGCTTGGGTAAATAGAATCCGGGCAGCCTACTCTCTGGTATGCCATAGTGTCTGTTTCAGCAACCAGGGACACCCCTCATGCCCATGAACTCACTGGGGCAGTGTGGATTTGTAGACTGAGCAAGGCAGAGACCTGGACATTTTAGCCCATTACAGAACACTGGTAGACAGTACTCATTTTAGAGCTTTCATTTGGTTGGCTGAAATCTTATTAGGTCTACATCACAGTTGGAGTTTTGCCTACACTTGCTTTCTCTGCCTTCCATTCTTCCATTCACTAGTGTTGATTCCTAATATAAACACTGTCACCTCAACTGCAGAGGAAGCAATATGCAGTAGCTCCTGATATCGTGGAACTAGTTTACTGGAAGGAAATACATATCAAATAAGAAATTTAAAATGTGATCAGTGTTATATAGAAGCATAGGATACTATGATAGTATATTATAAAAAGAACTCAAGTCCTGTTAATAGCATTGTTTAGGAATGTAGCATGGATTAATAATCAATATGGATCTCCAGCTCTTAAGGCCAGTTCTCTTCTTTAACATGAGAATGACAGAATGACACATGTTCTGTCACCCTTTAGAAAACTAGCTGGGATTGCCCATGTATTGGAGAAAGATACCCACTAGCAACAAGAGAGTCTGTGTACCAACATTTTTCTAGCTTTGGTTTGTATTAGTTTGCTACTGTCTCAGTTGGCTAAAAAAGTTCACATGGCCAGACTTTGATTCAAGGATTCCTTTTCTCTGGAAATATTTGTAAAATAAGTGTATATGTGTATACACACAAATATAAAATAAAACATGTTTGTTACCTAATAATGGTAGCTATATTTACTGGTCACTTTTTTTTAGTTAGTACTTAGCATGGGTTGAATATCTCTAACCTGAAAATATAAAATTTGAAATGTTCTGAAATCTGAATCTTTTTAAGTACTCTGGATTTTTTGGACTAGGAATACTTTACTAGTAAAGTATATGCAAATATTTTAAATTCTAAAACAGTTTGTTCCCAAGCTTTTTAGACGGGGAATACTTACACTTTAAAAAGACAATTAGATATATTGTTAAACATGTTCGATCTCAGCAGGGCATTGCTCTATTTGGAGAAATGTGTTACCTTCTTTTTGACATCTTAATTTTAATGATTACATTTTGCAAATAAAGTGAATCTCTCTCTCTCTTTTCCTTCTGCAGTAAGAAAAGTGGAAAACCACCATTACAGAACAATGAGGTAACATTTTAAAGTCATCTCTTTTTTTGATACCATGCATTTTATTTTGTTATTTAATTTAAATTAGGATAAAATCATAGAATTAGGAGAGAACTTTAAAATATCACTTCAAATTTGTTATATATTATAGAACTTTCTTTCTGAAATAGTGTCTTAATCAATGTCTTTCAGTATTTACTTGAACCCATTTATTCAGCAGAGAGTACTATTTCAAAGGAATCATAACTGTTAGTTTTAGCCCATGATCAATTAATTTTCCCCTATGTAGTTTCCTAGTGATTGACTCTGTTAAATCTTCCCTAGCACCGTGGGACAAGACTATTCTTCCTTGTCTAATAGATGTACATTTGAATATTTTTCCCCCTGTGCTGAGCAACCTTTATTCCTTCAAATATTTCTCATGTGACATGTTTTTTTAAATCCCCTTTTCAACTCTACATACCTTCCTCTTTACTTATATTAGTTTCTCTGGAAATTGTGCTTAGAATAAAACATAGTTGTGTTAAAGTGATTTGACTAGCTTGGAATATGTCTGCATTGTGACATTCCTTGATATGAATACTACTGTTATTAAAATTTAGTTTATGATTGCTTTTACGTATTTGGTCATAATTGTTGCTTATATTGAATAAACTTGATAAATTAGAAACTTCAGCTGAGCTTCTCTGTTGACATATTCCCTATATCTTATATCCATCAGTTGATAGTTTCCTAAAATAGCAACTTTACTGAAATATAATTTGAGTACTATAATATTCATCCATTTAAGCATAAAAATCAGTTGTTAGCATAGTATGCCATTTACATGTGTAAATAGTAGTTATTGGTCTGTTAACAATGGATAGCTCTTACCACAGTCTAATTTTCAAAGATTTTTATCAACCAGTAAAATCCATTACCCAATAGCATTCACTTCTCATCACCCTCTTCCTCCAGCTCCCTGGGAGTCACCACTCTCCTTTGTCTCTGTTGGTCTGTTCTTGACACTTCTCACAAATGCAGAATGATACAATATATGCCCTTTATGCTTTATCTTGTTCACTTAGATTGATGTTCTCAAAGTTTCTCCAGGTTGTATCAGTATGTATGTTGGCTTTCTGCTGCTCTGACAGAATACTGGAATACCATGATTTCAGAGGTTTTCATCTATAGTCACTTGGCTCTGTTGTTTCTGGGCATTGATGAGGGAAAGTGTCTAATTTGGAGGCCTGTGATGGGGAAAGCAGCTCACTTCATGGTAGGAGAGTGGAGAGAGAAGGAGAAAGGGTCTGAAGTGAATACTTCTCCAACTAGGACCCACTTCCTAAAGTTTATATCACCTCTCAATAGTGCTGTCAGTTTATGAATCTCTCAATAGATAAATACATTGATGAGGTTAGAACCCTCAGGATTCAAACCTTCTGAAAGCCCACCTTTAAGCACTGCTGGATTGGGAACCAACTCCTCAAAGCATGAGCTTTTGGGGAAGATTTCAGATGCAAACTGTAGCAGTGTTCCATTCCTTTTTTGCTGAATCTTATTTGGTTGGATTGATACCACATTGTATTAACCCATTCATCACTTGAGGGACATTTAGCTGTTTCCGTTTTTGTCTGTTATGAATAATGCTGTCATAAGCATTTTCATACCAGTTTTTGGGTAGATGTATGTTTTCATTTCTCTTGGGTATTTAGCTTGGAGTAGAATTACTCTGTCAGAGTATTCCAATTATTTCTTTTAAATACTATTTATCTCTGTCAGTTTATGTATTCAACTGTACCATTTGTATAATTTTTAATGCAATTTTTATACTCCTCTAGTATGTTAAGTATCCATGTTATCTACAAGTTTAATTTACCTTCTCTTCCTCAAAATTATTAATAGTATTGACTGAGTAAGGGCCATCTCTTAGTCTTTGTAGGTTTTAAAAAATTGTTTGTATGGTTTAGTCAGCTGTGATTTATCAAACTAGCAAAATTTAGTTCTTATATCTCTATTAGGGCCATTATAATTTTGTATGAAACATAAAAATTTTGAATATTTAATTCATTTATTGTCAGTTTTTCAGCAAATATTTATTGAGCCTATGGTATATGCTTGAATCAAGATATATGGGGCATTTGTAAAAATTAGTTCATATTCTATTCACTTTTTTTTTTCTCTTATGGGACAGGGTGTCACTTTGTAGTTCAGGTTGGCCCTGAACTCACTGTGTAGCCCAGGCTAGCCTTGAACACACAGCAGTCCTCCTACCTCAGCCGCTCCAGTGCTGGATTGCAGGCGTGAGACACCACACCTGGCATTATGATATATGGTATTATGGATCAAACGCCGGACCTTGTGCTTGCCAGGCAGATGCTGGAACCACTGAGCTAAATTCCTGGCCCTGGAGTTCACATTTTACATGTCATCTAACATACTAATATAATATCTTTAAAAATGAGAAGATTGGAATAGTGAACCATAACTTAAGTAAAAGCATGCTCAATTCTAGTGATACAATGTCTCAAGTCTTCCCAATCTTGCATATTAGTGTCTGGTCTCTGAATATCCTGGAGATTGACATAAAAATTTTGCTGTCAGGCCTCCAAATTAGACATCATAAAGTTTTGGTCTCTTTCCTACTGTTTGAAAAATGGGACAAGATATGCATAGGTGAACTCTTCTGGCATATCTCTACCTCTGTGGTTTCTCATATCTAAGTTGTATTTGAGTAACCAAACCTTAGTGATCTTAATTATGTCTATAGTCTGCATGTCATCATACTTATAACTTCTAAGATGAATAGATTTATCCCATTTATGTCATATTCTTCCCTATTTTTCTGTACAATTTTGTTTTAGCATAAACTTACCTGCAAGTTGTGTAGTGTGAACAAGAGATTAGATTAAACAATTACCAGGCCGGGGATTTGGCTCAGTGATTCCAGCGCCTGTCTCGCAAGCACAAGGGCCCGAGTTCAATCCCCTGTAACCACATACAGTACTGGGCGTGGAGACTCACGCCCAGCAGCAATCAGTACCACACACCACAGTGCCGGGCGTGGTGGCTCACGCCTGTAATCCCAGCACTTGGGAGGCAGAGGCAGAAGGATTGCTGTGATGTGAGTTTGAGGCTGAGCTCAGGGCCAGCGTGAACCACAAAGCGAGACCCTGTCTCAAAAAAAAAAAAAAAATGATTAAACAATTACCAATAAAAAGGATAAAAGATACATATTGATACCACACTTGTAAAATGAGTGAAATATACATATGCACGGGCATATATACATATATAGTAAGATGAAATTTGTAGGATATGTAAGGATATGTATTAAATGTTAACAGTTTATATCTCTATTTGGTATGGGTTTCTTGTTTTGCTCAGTAGATTTTTAAAATTTTTCAACAGTGACTGTATTAGTTATGAGAGAAAGAAATTGAAAACACTTTTTCATTGAAATGTTTTATAGTCTTTGAGATGGGGATAGAGAGATAATTTTCATTGAACATGAGACCTAAGAAGCAAAGCTCTTAGAGAGTTAGAAAATAAGTCAGGTAGACAAGCAAAGTTTCTCTTATATCATATGTATGGGGTGTTAGAGGGAAGAGAGCAAGCAAGATAGATAAATAGGAAGTTGGAAGAAGTCTGAATAATTTCTCCAATTATTTATTTTGTTATTTCAAAATATTTTAATATATTGTATATGCCTGTTTTATTTATGCTACTGGTTTTCCTTAGTTCCTTGAAGAGAAAGTTTTGTGCTTTTATCTCTTTATTTCTTCTTTATAAGAGTCTTTATTGACTGTGACTTGTGGGTAATAGTTTGGCCATTCTTAGAAGATTGTGGTAACAGCAGTTGACTCACTGTGTAGTTTAGGTTGGCCCTGAACTCACTATGAACAATTAACTGCTATTATTCACTATTTTGTTATTCACTATTTTGTTATTCACTATATTGTTTATTTTTTCATAGAAGTAAGAACTTCTCATATTTTCTTTATTTCTACTTGTATTACATTATGCAAAATGTGAAAGTAAAAATTTAAAGTAAAATAATATAGTTTATTTTAAAATACTCATTTAATTTTGATGTTGTGCACATGCTGCTAAATTCAACATGCATAAATGCTGTGCTTAGTTTGATATTAAACATTCCTATGTATATTTTTATATTTTTGGATATGTATACATATATCCATAAACAATGTAAATAGAAATATTATACATTTAGAAGTTTTATAAATCCCCTTGTGGAGTGAATTATATTCATCATTTTTTTTTCCCCAGCATAGTGTTTTTTAGATCTGTCCATTTTGATAGCTAGTGTTCTAAGTAATTTAACTATCTGTAGTATTCTGTTGTATTAATATGAATATAAGCTTTTTGTAAAGTGTAATTTTTATGGGATAAATTTAATATAGATTCATATTTAGGTTATCTAGTTTTACAGTATCAAATTTGCTATATTATTGTACAGTATAGTCTACATTTTCATAGATGACTGATGATAGTTGTTGTACATCTGTACTTCAATAATATATAAGAATTCTTACATTGTTATTAGCATCATGTATCACTTATTGTTATTTCAAACATGTCTTTTGCAGTTTATTATAGTTTATCTTACTTTTCTAAGTTGATTGTTATATCAATAGAAACTTCTCATTATTAAACTTTATTGCCTCTTGTTTCTTTTATTCTTGTGGGTTTTTTTTGTTTGTTTGTTTGTTTGTTTGTTTTTTTGAGACAGGGTCTTGCTTTGTAGTTCAGGGTAGCTCTGAGCTCAGCCTCAAATTCACATCACAGCAATCCTCCTGCCTCTGCCTGCCGAGTGCTGGGATTACAGGTGTGAGCCACCACGCCTGGCACTGTGGTATGTGATACTGACTGCTGCTGAGCATGAGTCTCCATGCCCAGTATGTGGTTACTGGGGAATTGAACCTGGGCCCTTGTAAGACAGGTGCCAGAACCACTGAGCTAAATCCCCGGCCTATTCTTCTGGTTTTATTATTACTTATTAACTTATCTTCTTAAATGGTCTTTACCTAATTTATTTTTCCTTTTCTATAATTTCCATGTTAAACTTCTAATACCAAAGTGTTTTTAAATTTTAAAAAATTATGAGGAGGTAGACTGGGTATGTAGCTCAGTGGTAGAGTACTTGCCTATATCTGCAGGCTGTGGGTTTGTCCAGGTGCTATAAAAAGAAGGTCAGGTTCCAGGGATTTAGCTCAGTGGTTCCAGCGCCTGTCTTGCAAGCGCAAGGGCTGGGGTTTGATCCCTGGAAACAATACTGGGCATGGAGACTAGCAACTGATTGCCCACCAGCAGTCAGTACCACATACTACAGTGCCAGGTGTGGTGGCTCACACCTGTAATCCCAGCACTTGGGAGGCAGAGGCAAGAGGATTGCTGTGAGTTTGAGGCTGAGCTCAGGACCAGTCTGAACTACAAAAGTGAAACCCTGCCTCAAAAAAAAAAAAAAAAAGAGGGTCAAAATATTGGCAAGGTTTTTGTTTTTTAACAACATTAAGTTTTTAATATTGGAATCAACCAATAAAATATACTTCAATAAATACAATAGGAAAATAAAATTATAAAATTGAATAAATGCCTCACTGAATATTTACAAATAGGCAAGTTGTATAGAGAACTGCTATTTTACTCATAACTTTTGTTACTTCCACAATAGTGATTAAACAGAAATCCCAAAGTGAAACAAATTCCTCACACCAAATTCTTAAATGCCTACTGTGCTGCATGGCTACTTTTATGCATTATTGAAAGCTTTAATGTGTAAGTAAGCTCGCTTCTTGGTTGTTTGTTTGTGTAATCGAGGTTGGATCAATGACAGTGCCACTCTCATAGGATAATGTATATTTAAACTGTTTCTGTGTTTTGTTTGAAGAACAAAGTCAAGAAACCTCTCTCTCACAGGCATGATGAAAGGAATAAAAAAAGAGGTTTTAAAGCAATCTCAGCAAGTTCTGGATACTCATTTTTAACATTTATCCAAAATGAAGCAAGGGATGCTGTATTCTCAAATTTTATTTTCAACTCTTCGTCAGAGTTGACAAAAACTTATCCTGTATGGCTACAGTTAAATTCAAATTATATTGGCAAGGTTAAAGGGTGGAAAACTCAATTTTGAATTTAACATGAATTCTTAAGAAAGATTAAACCTGCTGTAAAACAGGTTATGTATAACTGTTGAAGACACTGGCTTAGGGAAAGACCTATTGAACAAAACCTCTATAACACAAGAATTGGCAAAAGAAATCAACAAATGGGATCTCATTCTATTAGAAGGCTTCTGCATAGCAAAGAAAACCACCAACAGAGCGAAAAGGCAACCAACAACATAGGAAAGAATCTTTACCAGCTATCCCTCAGACAAAAGGCTACTATCTAGAATATATAAGGAGCTTAAAAAAATCAGCCCACTCAAATTTAATGACAGTAGTGTTAGAAAATGTGCTGTCTCTGTAGGAACTCTATTCTATTTAGATTGGTTTCAGGTATGAATTTTGTTATGTCTCAGGAATACTGTAGAGCACCTTGCTGTCTCTTCTTTGAATTAGCTTTTCAGAGCTAACCATCCTGTCCAGGTGTTTCTTTGCAGAAAATGCTAGATGACTTGGAAGAATATAGCTCTCTCTTCATGGACTGAAATGTAATAAAAATCCAGTAAGTTTTCAGACAGCTTAAAAATAGGAACCAAATGGCACCCGAATAGAAGAAAAAAAACTGTATGCCAGTTAGCTACTACAAGTTTAAAGTGCATTAGTGTTATTCGTACAACTTTTTTTTAATCCTTGCCAATTTTTTGAGATGCATCTTTTCCTGAGAGCAGCCAGTAATCCGTAGTCCTCTCTTTAAGGCAGAAGTGGTCGTCTCACTTCAGAAACACGCTGCACAGAGTTAAAGCTAAGCATGGAGGAGCGTACTGAGCTCTGTCAATAGTCTGTGTTATCTGCTTGTGAGGTGAGGTGGAGGGGCTGGTGACGGGAAGGAGAACTGGAGAATACAAACTTGATTTTTTTAAAGGAGCTAGCTGTTCTTTATTCTTCCTGTATTTTCTTAGCTTGGGAAAAGGAAAGGGGATTTTAAATTGAAGTTGTAAAGTGTGGCTTGAGGAGAATAGGCTAGTGCAATAGTATAGACCGGGTGAACCTTTTAGTCTTTGTTTCCAAGTGTCCTTGTCATTTGGAGTAGTGGCTTGGATCAAGTAAATATTTGTTGAATGAATGCAGACGTGCATGTGTGGATGAAGCAGAGTAGCCCGGGGCTCGGTGGGAGGTGGTTCATAGCCTTCTGTGAAGGGCCTGAAATCCTGAGTCTCTGTACCAGCAGGTACAGGCTGTGCTGATTCTTATCCAGGCAGTTCTTTCTGTCTGACCCTGGGAACATAGCGCCTGCAAACATCCTTTCTTGGTCTGTAATTCTCAGTCATACTCAGTGCCTATATATGTGTAGGCACATTTATACATATATATATATACATATATTTATACACATATATACATATATATATATATATTTCACTAACATCTAGAAGGAAGTTTATTGGTCTAATTCAGTATTAAAACTAGTCAGAGTTCATTGAATTAGATGTTAATTAAAACATATTTCCACTGAAGTTTCTGACGTTTAAATTTCTGAGCATTTGCTAAGAGCCTAGTTATTAACCAGATAAGTGTATCTGGTTTATTTTAAGAAAAGGCTAAGCAGGGAGCGGAGTTCTGGAGTTTCTTTCCTTATCCAAGAAGTACTCCTGCCTCTTACCCCAAATAGTCCAAGGGTAGTAAATAGTCTCTTCTGTGGGCTATTGTTGTCATTTTTCCCTTATATCTGCAGGTAGTCTTGTACTTATGTTTTCATAGACCAAATGGACACAAAGAAATCTCTGAAGTAGATAAGGTTATTCTAAGTCCATATACACTGAGAATAAATTTTTAATCCTCTCTGTGACCTCAAGGTTGCGACCTCAGTGGACCTGCCTGCCTTTTCACTTCCTGCCATTCTTGTTCCTCTGCACTAGCATTCTGCTGTGACATATGCTCATCAGTTTTATTCTCAACACTGAGGTTCTGTGCTTGGTGTTCCTTGTACTTCACTCCCTCAGTTCTCCTCCCAAATAATGTTGAGGCTTCATTTTATTTATGTCTTATTTCAAAAAGACTTCGTTAATCAGGAAGTGGCTAATCAAAGAAGACATGAATGTATACTTGACTGTTTCTTAGCTATCTCTGACTCCATCTACTGCTGATTACATCTCACACCTTTCTCATAGCTCCACCCAGTCTGGCCATTTTGTTCTTCATGAAGCACCTTACACATGTATTCACCTTGTTATTTTGGACATGCTGTTTCTTCTGCTTGCAGGTTTTCCTCCCAGGTACTTCAGTGTTCTAGTGGTTCCTTATTCAGTTCCTAGTTATCCTATTTTCTTGTAAGCATGTTTAGATGAAGAGCAGCAAAAGTCATTGGTCTTTAAATGTAGTGCCCATCGTAAAAGTTGTCTTTATCAACTCAGATGATATGTATATTTTTAAACATTTGTTATAACTATCTTAAAAAGACTTTTTTTTTTTTTAAACTATAGAGAGAAGGAAGAAAAGAACGGGCTGTGGTGGACAAGGTGTTTTTATCAAGGCTTATACAGATTCTGAAAATCATGGTCCCCAGAACATTTTGTAAAGAGGTAAGTCTTATGAGATTATAATTTTAAGTGTCCAGTTTTCAAGATTCACAAAATCAGAAAAATAAATCATAATACTTTGGTTATACTAAAGGTCACATGTTTTCTGTATCTTTTTCTTTATTACCTGTCATTAAAGTACTTGTGTTCAGTGCGAGTTCTTAAATAGTTTTCTCTTGTTTATAAGAATTTCATTCTATTTTATGTGAAATACTAGATTATTATAGTGCAGCTACCTTTAATGGTGTTGCTTTATTACAAACACTATCAATGAAAACTGTCAGTTAAAAAAGACAAACATATTTATTACACTGAAATTTAATAATTTACACTGTAGTGGTGTACACCTATAATCTTAGCACTTGGGAAGCTTAGGCAAGGGAATTGTGAGTTTGAGACTAGCCTGGAGTATATGACAAGAACTTGTCACAAAAGACAAAAGAACAATAAAAATGGCATATCGATATGGGTATATTTGAGGAGGCTTCGTTATACTTGATTAAACATGTTCTTCAAATTCCCAAAATGGTGATCTGATTCTTTAAATATTTTCAGGAAGTGAGCAGGTTGTAGGAATTAAAATTTATTATTCTTTTCTTTACCCATTTATCAAGATTATTTTTACTATTATTTGATAAGGATTTTTAATGATTATTAAAGTAATGCTGTGTCTTTACTGACCTCAGCATTCAGTATTAAATAATTAAGAATTTCATAACCTTCGACTCCTTTTCCTCTCCCACTTCATCCTTTTTGTCGGGGTATGAGATATGATACTTCCTTCTTCCTGGTCTTACCTGGAAATTACTGTGTTCTTTAATTACTCTTTCTTCAAGGATCTCTTTTAAAAAATCTTTTCTGCTAAATCTATCTTTGTTTTTTAAATTTTGAGACAGGGTGTTGCTTTGTAGTTTAAGCTGCCCCTGAGCCCACTATGCAGCCCAGGCCAGTCTTGAACTCACAGCAATCCTCCTGCCTCTGCCTCCCAAGTGCTAGGATTACAGGCATGAGCCACCATGCCTGGCCTTGTGGTATGTGGTTACCAGGGATCGAGCTCAGCATCTTGCCCTTGCCAGGCAGACACCAGAACCACTGAGCTAAATCCGTGGCTCTAAATCTACCTTCTTAAGACATACTGTTCTCTATTCAAGTTTTAAAAAGCAGTGGCCTTATAGTCTAGTAATAGCAATTCTAGGATAATATGTTCCAAAACACTACATTTCTGAAAGAGAAACAACCTCTGTTTCTCCATTACAAGGGACTTGTTCCCCTAACCTTCATTTCAGCATCATGTTGAGAAACTGAACAAAAATGTAATAACATTTGTTTTTGGCCTCTTAGGCAGGGATAATGCTTGCTTCATGAATTAAAACTTGGAAAATGCTGATGGATACCTTTTGCTTTTGGTATATATCAGCTTTCCACAGTCTCCTTACGATAAAAATGAGATCACACTCACACTTGTAAGACTTACTCCTTTCCTTAATTTAAAAATTTTTTGCCAGTATTCTTTTTTTTTAGGTTTTTTGAGACAGGGTCTCACTTTGTGGTTCAGGCTAGCCCCGAGCTCAGCCTCAAACTCACATCACAGCAACCCTCCTGCCTCTGCCTCCCTAGTGCTGGGATTACAGGCGTGAGCCACCACGCCCGGCCCTGTGGTATGTGGTACTGATTGCTGCTGGGCGTGAGTCTCCACACCCAGTATTGTATGTGGTTACTGGGGAATCGAACCCGGGTCCTTGCGCTTGCAAGACAGGCGCCGGAACCACTGAGCTAACTCCCCGGCCCTTGCCAGTATTCTTAAATGTCTCACAAATTAGTCTCTTAATTTGTGTGCCTACTGTTTTTACTGTAACTTACTTGGATTATTATGTCTTACTTGAGTCTTTTTTTCTTTTTATCCAGTTAGTCTCTTTAAACATTTGGCTTTTTTTCCCTGATATGCTGAGTCATAACCTGACTTTGACCTGTTTTCAATATTATCTACTTAAAAGTTTCTTTAGTTTTACGATCAGTCCCTGTGCTCATGTACTTTCATTTGTTCATATTATTTTGTCTATGACATCCTGCCTTTGCCCACCCAGAAATGCCATAGCATGTATTATCCTCTTTGTGAAGGTTCCCTGTCCCACTTCAGGAGTAATTGTTTTCTTTTTTTATAACCTGTGTGGTTGTAGAAAATACAAGGTTCTCTGGAAGGATAGTATATTACCTGCTCAATCAGGTAGCAGCTCAAAACTCACAGCCCATTTTAACTGTTGCAGAAGTTCACAATGTAAAGTGGAGGTAAAAAGAGAGGTAGAGGAGGCTAACGTGGCTGGTCTTCCACTTTTGTCTACATGTAGCCAGGCCACAGTCACTTATGGACCATCTTTGAGGGATCTAAAAATGCGGGTTTAACCCCAGCTCAAGAAAGCAAAATAAATTTTCTTACAAATCACAGATGATGAGAAGTGGAGTTACAGAAATGAAAATAGAGTGTATGAACGTATGGAAGTTCATACACACGAAGAAGGGTGAAGGGTGGGCCGCCTATCCCAGTGCATGCACATCTTTAGTTTCTGATGCATGAACAGCTTAGTAATGGGAACAGTGGTGATTCAGAAGACACCTTTGATATAAAGGCATTTCACAACGTTTGGTTCTCAATTTGCTAGATCTTGCAATAGCAAGATGAGTCAAGAGTATAAAATGATGGGAAAATCAATTATCTGTATCTACTTTTACACTTCAGTGATTAATTTAGGATTGGGACTGTATTTAAGGTTATAATTAAAATGGACAGTTAGCACTCATTAAAGTCAACAAGTTCTTCTGTTTCCTGGAGAAAAATTAATTGAAAGCGGTAGGAAGACATGGGAAGATGGCGTCTTTCTTGCTAGCTACCTGGCAAGCATTGTGGTATTGTATATCTTTTTATGGCTCCATAAAAATGATGTTATACTTATGACTTTACTTTGTATTTTACTGAAAAGTGATGTTTCCAATATCTTTACCATTTAAAAAACTATATTTGTTTCACACAAGTTACACAAATATTACATACACTTCAATAACTTTGAACATAGTATCCAACAGACATGCCCTATTACTCTAATCAGGCCCTTTTTCCTGACTTTAGCCTACATATTACTCTGATATTCTTCCAGTTTAGAAAATTTAAGTCAGTTTTAAATGTGTATATTTTTTGAAGAAGAAGACAGTTTAATATTGTTTATAGGTAGAATGAAGGTCAATTTTAAATCTTTGAATTTTGAAATTAAAACATCTTTATCAAGTAATATCTCTTAACTTGCTAAAATGCATTTAATTTACTACATTTGCTTTATTTTAGACAGGGTACTTGATACTTATTGCTGTTATGCTGGTATCTCGAACATATTGTGATGTTTGGATGATTCAGAATGGAACACTCATTGAAAGGTATGTATCCATTCACCTTTCTCCTATACATATATAAAATTTAAATTTGCCTCATTTAAGGATTGTCTTTGTAAGCAAAAAGATTCTAAATTAGGTAAAGGACACTTGATTTTTGTGTTTCTTCATTTACTTAACAAAAACTTAGTGCTAGTTTTTGAGGTGTCGGTCAGGCACCATGCTACTTGATAATAAAGTTGTGTGTGCGAGAGAAAATGTGTGTATGCACATCTGTGACCAGGGAAAATTTTGGACCAAGCCTTGCTGAACTGAGTTTATGGAGAATTAGAGATACATAACTGAAAATTAAACTATAGTTTAACAAGTGCTTTAATTAGGACTAAAAGAGTAACCAAGTTGAATGTCTGAAATTAATATGAAAATTTGAAGGAAAATACTGAAACATTTCAGTGAATTACATTGAGCACATTTTATTAGAAAGAAAAATATTTTTAGGCCAACCTTTCTGCTTCCAAAATTAAGTGCTTTTTATATTTTCTCATTATGGTCTTTCTATATATTATTAATCACTGCATGTAATAATTTTGAATTTAGAAACTTCTCAAATGTCAAGTGGAATATTACAGGTTATTGTAACAATTCACTTTTTGTCTCTTAATAAAGAAGTTATTCAGCTGGTGATTTAGCTCCGTGGTGCTTTTGCTTATCTTGCAAAATACGTAGATTGTAAGTTTGATCCCTGGTACAAAAAAAAGAAGTTATTGTTGGTCAGTTTGAATGTCAGAGTTAAAAACAGGGTTGAGAGTTAGCCTGAAGTCAGAGTGTTTGTCTAGCATTGCCTGAAGACATTTATGTCCTTTCATTGATTTGTAAAAATTTTTTCCCTCTTGTGACTTTAAATGCTTTATCTGTTGATAAAAATAAAATCTCTCAAATCATAATCTTTTCTTGAGATAAAAATACACAGATGGTATCCATTGTGAATAGTGTCATTATACACATCAGTATAAAATTAGTTGTGTTAATTTTAAGGAATTTCATATAGTAACTGTAGAAATCAGTTATTCAAAAATTTTTTCTCCTTTCTCCTTTAATCGAATATTGTAATTTTATACTTTTGTGATCTAAAATAATAATTTTTGTAAACCAGAGATTTTTGCCTTTTATTGAATAGATAGTAGTTTTAATTTTCTCGAATACTTTGTAACCTGCAAAGAAAAGGCATCACCAAGAGAAAGTGGTGCGTTAATTTAATTGGTAATGATGGGCAAATAGTTCTGTAGTATGAGCTAATTTGTAATTCTACTAGATATCAACAAATTGGGATACTCAGTTTTAAAACTTAATGATATAATTTTAATATTTTTTACTGGTTGACAGATTGCTTAGTTTTTTCAATATTATCCTGATAGTCTTCAAACTTATAAAAATATTGCAAGAATAATACAAGGAACTTCCTTAGTTCCTAAACCTTATTCACCATTTTTTTTTTGTTTGTTTGTTTGAGACAGGGTCTCGCTTTGTAATTCAGGCTGGCCCTGAGCTCAACCTCCAACTCACATCACAGCAATCCTCCTGCCTGTGCCTCCCGAGTGCTGGGATTACAGGCGTGAGCCACCACACCCCGGCACTGTGATATGTGGTACTGGTTGCTGCTGGGTGTGAGTCTCCACTCCCAGTATTGTATGTGGTTGCTGGGGAATCAAACCCAGGTCCTTGTGCTTGTAAGACAGGCACCGGAACCACTGAGCTAACTCCCCAGCCCAATTATTCACCATTTTTTGTAAAACATTATTTTAAGGTTGTTAACTTTTTCCTAAGTACATATTTTTTATTTTAATTTAATTTTATTTATTTACTTTTTTTGAAACAGGGTCTCACTTTGGAGTTCAGGCTGGTCCTGAACTCAGCCTTGAACTCAGCAATCCTCCTGTCTCTGCCTCCCTAGTGCTGGGATTACAGGCCTGCGGCCACCATGCCCAGCACTGTGGTATGTAGTGTTGATTCCTGAAGAGCAGGAGTCACCACGCCTGGCATTGTTGTATGTGGCTACCAGGGAACAGGGGATCAAACCCTGCCCTTGTGCTTGCAAGGAACCACTGAGCTAAATTCTCGGCTGTTAAGTACATATCTTTGAACCTCTCGTTTTATGAGATCTTTAATATTTGGCTAGATATTAATATTTAATATTTGGCCAGACTAGATGTTTGAATATATTATGCATCTCTGATGTGACATAATTTTATTTAGAAAATCAAGGCATTTATCTGATTATGAAAGCTATGTTGTAATTGGTTTTATCTGTCTTTACCTTTTTGTATCTTCCAAACTAGGTCTAGCTTCATGTATTTTTGCTAAAAGGAGTCTCCAACCAATTTTTTATGCTCTTTAATGTACTTCATGTTAGTCGTCATGTTTTAGGCTTGTTTATTAAAAATGGCCAATGATTTTGTAACATAGATCTTAATAGGATAGACATCTTTTTAAAGATAGAAATTATAGTAATTTCATGATATGGAGGAGAACTTATTAATTTATAACTCATTGCTACTTTATATGATCATAAAGATATTTATTTTCACCCATTTGGTATTAAGCAATTTAAAAATTACCAATCTTGTTTTATAAAGATCATTATATATTTTGGAAATAGTAATGTTTAGAACTATTAGAAAATTACTGTATTATTTTTCTTTTGCAGTGGAATAATAAGCAGAAAAAAGGTTTTATTCAAGAAACCATTTTTTGAATTTATAGCTGCCATTCCAATGGTAAACCGTTCCTGAGTGGTGACAGCATGCGCTTTACCAAAATTTTATTATCATGTGTCTCCCCGCTTGGGCAGCTTTAAAGCGCTGTAGTTTTACATCATTTTGTTCAAACAGTTTTAACTTAAATTTCTGGCATTTTTATATTCTTAATTGCTTAATATTTCTAATATTATTATTATTATTATTATTAATTTTTTTTTTTTGAGACAGGGTCTCGCTTTGTGGTTCAGGCTGGCCCTGAGCTCAGCCTCCAACTCAGCACAGCAATCCTCCTGCCTCTGCCTCCCGAGTGCTGGGATTACAGGCGTGAGCCACCACGCCCGGCACTGTGGTGTGTGGTACTGGTTGCTGCTGGGTATGAGTCTCCACGCCCAGTATTGTATGTGGTTACCGAGGATTGAACTCAGGCCCTTGCGCTTGCAAGACAGGTGCTGGAACCACTGAGCTAAATCCCCTGCCCAATATTTCTAATATTATTGCTACAAACATTTTTGTATGGTTTCATTTGAACTTTCTGCTAGTTCAATTTATAGAACTTTTTAAAGTATAATATTAAAATTGGATGATTAGTTTTTCCTTTAATCTAATGTGATATTTCCCAAAGTATTGTCCAAAGAAATACTACATGTTATAAGCTCCTTTAGGATTAAAATAATATTATATATTAAAATTTTTGAAAAGATGTTTGATAGACATTTCTTAGCATTATTTAACAGATTTCTGCAAATTTATTTACCTCACGAGAAATAAATTATTTCCTTGTTATATACTCAATCACTTTTTTTGGTGGGAAGTTAAGTTTAAATCATTTAGTTCACTGTTTCTCAAAACACTTTTGGGAATATTAGTAAGCATTATTGAAAAAAAAGTTCTGTGATAAAGTAAATTATACCTCTTTAGTAAATCATAGAAATATGCTACTCAGTTTGTTACTTATATAGTAATGGCTTTCAAACTTTTTAAAAATTGATTTTACTGGTACATTTTATACATATAATATGATCACATTTAACATTGAGAACCTGTACCTGCACATGACACATCTTCATTCTCACTTTTTCCCTTCCTCTGCCCTCCATACATCCCTGCCCCCTATATACATAAGCTTTGCTTCTCTTTTTTTTTCACCATCAAGTATTTTTTTCCCCCTTCTTTACTTTCTCTACCCACCGTTTTCCTTTTCCTTTGCGTATTTTCTTCCTATTTCACATTACCTGTCATACATTTTGGTATTCATTTATACCTTCGGTTTCCAACTTTTTAATAAAGTAGTAAAACCCTTACCCTAAATTATCAATTTATATTTTAAAAACCCAAATATGTAAAATAGATTGAAGGCAGATAAAAGAGGACCTGGTTCCACTGAAGCGTGCCAAGGGAACTGGAGCCTCTGTAGAACCGTTCTGTCTTGTGTGATCTATCATTGAACCCCAGAGTTGGTAAACTAGGACCCCACCGATGAAATCGCACTGTGGAGAATATATTTAGATAAACGTTTCTTTAGAACACAGCCAGGTTCACTCTTGTCTGTTGTTACTTTGCAGTAGCAGAAGTGAGTAGTTCCAGCAGGGACTTTATGGCCCACAGAGCTAGAATACTGAACCCCCTAAGTAGAAATCGCTGCCCCTCCCTAGTGTTTCTTCTATCAACAGTTCATATGATCGAAAACGGGATTTTAAAAACAAATGCTACTTTGATATGTCAAATACCAAACTATTCCTAGGCCTACAGCGTCGTTAATTGTTTGATTGTCTAAGTTCCCCCTACTTTGGATGTTTTTTTCACCATGCTGGGAGTGGGGGTGAACCCAGGGCCCTCACCTTGCTAAGCACCGTGCCTAACACCGAGCTACATCTCCAGCCCTTAGTTATCCTTTTTAATTCTCTCATTCCCAGAGTGAGGTTCATTTTAAAAGTTTCAGATGTGTTTTTGTATAAAATTTTTTTTTAAGTATTATTTTTCCTGTGTTTTTGAATTACTGAAAATTTGTGAGAATAATTTTTAAGCTTTAATTTGTGAGAATAACTTTTAAAGATGTCTTTTTAGTGTCTTGCTTTGCTTCTTTTGCAACTAACACCTTGCGTGTGGTGGTTTGCAGTGGTATCATTGGTCGTAGCAGAAAAGATTTCAGGAAGTATTTACTCAATTTCATCGCTGCCATGCCTCTCGTAAGTTTAATTCTTTAAAAACTTTACTTCATCTTATTATATATAACCTTTAAAGATATTTTCTTATTAAATTCTTTAATGTAGTAATGGTTTATAATACATTACTACATTCAATTTTGAATTTAGTTTTGTAATTGATAACCTAGTTTTTCAATGTAAACCTTCACTCTAAAAAATAAATTATATTTGGCTCACTTCATTTATTGTATACACATGTAGGTTTCTTCATTTTTTGTTTTTATTGTTCAGACAAGATTTGTCCAATGTTTAGTAGCCTTCTGATGATAATAATGTCCCTTTCACAAACTGTGTATAGCATTCTATTGTCTAGGTTTGTAGTACAAGAATAGGGAATAGAAGGTATAAACATAAATTTCTGAACTTCTGAAAACAAATCTTTTAAGTGAGATGACAACTTTGACTGCTTTTTAACATAAGAGAAAGCTGTCAAGATAGGTATTTAATTAATACCATTCTTAAATGAAGTTTCAAGGAAAGCTTAACAAGATAATTAAAGCCAATTACATTTGATTTAGTTTGTTCTCTTTATACTGTTATAAATTCTGAGTAGACTAGAATAGAATTATATCAGTGTACTTCATTGTTCATAAAAATTATAGGATATGAGAATGAAGTAAATACTAGAGAAGTAAATTAAAACTTACTGAGTAGAAGTAAAGAAAAAAGTAATGTATGTTTGTTTGTTTGTTTTAGATCTCTCTTGTTAATAACTTCTTGAAGTATGGTTTGAATGAGCTCAAATTGTGCTTCCGAGTGAGGCTCACTAGATACCTCTATGAGGAATATCTCCAGTAAGTGAAAATCTATTTCAAAGTTAAAAATAGATAAATTTAACAGTAGTATTTGTGATACTGAGGGTAAAATTTTTTTAAAAAATTACTGGATAGATATGTTTTATGAGAAATGGCTCTCAGACTTAGACGTACCTTGAGAAAGACTTCCATCAGTTGTTCAGGCATCCTCTGGATTAGTTTCTTCAATCTAAAATAAGTTAGGATAATTCTTAGGTTTTCTAGGCTTTTCTGTTTCTGTGTATTTGCAGTAGGTGGTGTAATGTGAATATTTTGTTTTGTTTCTAAAACTACTTCTGTAATGTCATTTTTTATTGTCATTTTAGGGCTTTCACATACTATAAAATGGGAAATCTTGACAACAGAATAGCCAATCCAGACCAGCTGCTTACACAAGATGTAGAAAAGTTTTGTAATAGTGTAGTTGATCTATATTCAAATCTTAGTAAGGTAAGTCTTTCTCTTTTAAAAAAAATTATTTGCTACATTTTTAAATTTTGAATCTAAGCAAATTTATATAGAATTGGTTTGATAAAATAGTATATATGCATATATATTTAATGCTTTTGTAAGAAAATTTGGGTAGAATTATTTTAATTATATAAAAATTTAACATCTGGATATTCTAAGGTGGTTTGGCTCATAAGTAATAAACTTAGTATTTCGTAAGGATTTTGTAAGAGTTTTGAAGCCTGAGCTCAGTGAAATTGTACTTTAAATTCTCATCTCTTAACCTGTGTATTTCTAAAAGTTGTTAAAAATTGACTGTCAATTTATCTTTCTAGTTCCATATCCATCTATCTAGACAAAGGGCTTCCTTCCTATTTCCCTGTATAAGTATCCATATGTCTAATAGATCATTTAAGTTTTAAAAAATGTTTACAAGATGTAAATATATTTTAGTTTTCTAATTACTCTTTCCTCTTCCCAGAATATTACCAAAAGTCTTAATTCTGACTAATAGGCTTTAAACCAGATTTCTATCTTCCTAATAATTTGCTTAGTTCTTTCTTGTCTTGTTCTTCTCACCACCCTTAAACTTGATGCTGTCTTTTCATGAAACAACATCAGCTTTTTAAAAAATTTAATTTAATTAATTTTTTTTTCTTTGGCATCTTTTTTCCTTTATTGAGTTTATTGGTACATATTAGGATTACATTATGATCGCATTCTTTTTTTTTTAGGTTTTTTGAGACAGGGTCCCGCTTTGTGGTTCAGGCTGGCCCTGAGCTAAGCCTCAAACTCACATCACAGCAATCCTCCTGCCTCTGCCTCCCGAGTGCTGGGATTACAGGCGTGAGCCACCACGCCCGGCACTGTGGTATGTGGTACTGGTTGCTGCTGGGTGTGGGTCTCCACACCCAGTATTGTTATGTGGTTACCGGGGAATCAAACCTGGGCCCTTGAGCTTGCAAGACAGGCGCC
>PVIR01021405.1:0-29467 GCA_004026965.1 Petromus typicus
TTAAGGTTTTTTGAGACAGGGTCTCGCTTTGTGGTTCAGGCTGGCCCTGAGCTCAGCCTCAAACTCACATCACAGCAATCCTCCTGCCTCTGCCTCCCGAGTGCTGGGATTACAGGCGTGAGCCACCACGCCCGGCACTGGTATGTGGTATTGGTTGCCGCTGGGGTGAGTTTCCACACCCAGTATTGTTATGTGGTTATCGGGGATTGAACCCGGGTCCTTGCGCTTGCAAGACAGGAGCCGGAACCACTGAGCTATATCCCCGGCCCTGCGCTTCCCTTTTTAAGTCCAGCCTTTCCTTCAGAGCCCAGCGAGGGTCCCGCCTCTCCCCACTACCTGTCCTGACCACCCCAGGCCCTCCTCAGGCCGGCTTGACTCCTGGAGCACTTGTCTGAATGCTTTTTGACATCTGTTTCTTGCTGTCCTGTTTTACTTTGTGACTGTATTTTCTCACCAAGGTGTAAACCTCTGCACTTCAGGAATGGACTCGGTTAGCTTGTTTGTATCCCAAGTGGACCAGAGCTTTACGTATAGAAAATGCTTAATAAATATAGGTAAAACTGAAAGATGGTCCTCCTAGTTCTTTCTCTCCCAGAATGACAGAGAGCTCAAGCTTTGCCTTAACTTCACCAAGAGCTCTCCAGGGCTTCGGTCCCCTACTCCAACCTCTCAACCTCCGGACCGGGTGCTGCTCCGCAGACCCTCTCCAGGGCCGTCCTCTCGGGCTAAGACCGTTCTTTCCGCTCCCTTCCAGCCCCTATCCCAGAGCGCTCCTCCGTCCTCCCGCTCGGCTCGTCTCTCTCCTCCCGGGAGACTCCCTCCCCTCCGGGGACAACCTTCCGGCCCTGTCCCCACAGCTGCCTTGGGCCTCACCCTGACCCTGACTTCCCAGCCTGGAGCCAGGGTTATTTCTCCCCTCCGCCCTCCCTGACCTGCGGCCGGGCCCCCCCCTCCTCCACCTCCTCACCCAGGCCCCCGCCCCAGCGCCGTCCTCCCCGCCCCGGGTCGCCCCCCCCGCCCCGCCCCACCCCCACCGGCGCGGCGCCGCTCGGAGCCGCCGCCCCGCGGGCCCGCTGGGTGCTGCCCCCGCGCCCCGGCCGCCCCCTGCCAGGGCGGGGCGCGCGGAGGCGGGGGCGCGCCGGCGGCCGAGGAGGCGGCGGCGGCGGCGGCGGCGGCGGCGGCGAAGGCAGGCGGGCCGGGCGCGTGTCCGCGGCGCCGTGACTCGGCGGCTCCGCAGCGGCTGCAGCGGGAGGACCCGGCCGGAGCCGCCGCCGCCGCCATCGCAGCCGGGCGGCCGGGCCCCGCCGCCGGGATGCCGAGGACCCGGGGCGGCCGCGCCACGCCGGGCCGGGCCGCGCGCCGGAGCCGCTGGCGGGCCCCGGGGCGGCGGCTGCTGCCGCTGCTGCTGCTGCCCGCGCTCTGCTGCCTCCCGCGGGCGGCGGGGGCCGGGGAGCGGGCGGCCGCGGCGGAGGCGCCCTTCGCCGGGCAGGTGGGCGCGGGGCCTGCGGGCGGCGGGCGCGGGCGGGCGGGCGGCGGGCCGGGCCGGGCCGCGCGGGCGGGGGGGCGGGAGGGAGGCCGCGCCGAGGCCACGCCGGGCCGTTCAGCACCGCGGACAGGGGCCGCGGCGGGTCGGGACGCGGCGGCAGCGGGGCGTGTGGCCTGCAGACTGGGTGCGAGGCAGCCGTGTGGCGCCTCGGAGTAAATAGTAAGGGCAGCCAGGCTGCGGTGGGCTGGAGAAGAAACCGAGGACGTGCGAGCCGGAGGGGGAGGGGACGCGCCCCGTCCTCCGTCCAGAGGGCTCTCAGGTGCAGGCAGGATGGACTCGCTCGCTCGCTCGCTCGTGTGGCCGCGCAGGACAGAGCTAAGGCCGGCGGGGTGCGTGGGGGAGGGGTGCACGGAGACAAATTTCGGCTTAATGTAGGAAGAAGTTTGTGACAATTGGAGCTGCTCGGCCAGCTTAGAAGGCGGTGAGCTGCTCATCACTGGCGTGTGCAAGCCAAAGCTCCGAGAAGCGATTGGATGGATGGACGGATGGATGCATAATAATAACAGTAATGCCAGCGAGCACTTACTGAACCCACTATAGGCCAGGCCTGGTCCTGTTTTGTGTGCATTAGCTCGTTTAATCTTCACAACTACTCCATGAGATAGTTGTGATTCTTATCCCCATTTTACAGACATTATAGACTCGAGGGCATAAGTAACTTGCCCAAGGTCACGCGGTTCGTGGGTGCTGGAGTTGGATTCTTACCTAGGCACACGACTCTGGTCTCATGTCATTCATTATTCAGTATCATCTGGGAAGGGGGCAGTTGAACTATGAAATTTCTCTGAGCTCCTCCAGTCTAGAGGTCTGCATTGTTCCAAGTGGCAAGCCTGTGGTATTCTGCTGGGGAAATTCAGAGTGGTTTCCTGAATTATCCTAAGAGAAGGAGTGTACTTGTTGAAGCAGCCAGTCTGTTCTGAAGAATCCGCCAGAACAATTTTTAGCTGGGAACGGGATGCCCAAGGTTATAAATTCCCTGAAATTCTGTGCAAATTTTTGTTAGTATATACAAGTGTGTGTGTTTCACTAGAAGAAAATCCCTACATTTCTTCAGACTTTCAAAGGGTTACATGCTCCTCCCCAAATTATGATGTATTAGCCCCAGTGAATTGTTGTCCTCCAAAGATCTTATAATTGCTGGTTGACTTTTAGTGAAAACTGCCTAGCTTGTTTGTGTTTTTAGCTGTAGCTCAAGTCAGAGGAAAGTGTTTCATGAGTTTGCACCCTAGAAAAAGTAGGATTGACTCAGACTTCCCTGACTGCTCAGTGGTGAGCTGGAGAAACACTCATCTGGGATTTAGGAAGCCGAGGGTCTAATCTGGTGGTTCCTGTGACCTTGAGTCACTTTCTTGCCCTCCCTGGGCTTGAATTTTACCATCTCCAGCAGATAGGCCTGGAAAATGTCAACTCTGTGGAGTTTGGGGCATTAAGAGAGGCATTTAATTAAGTATGTCAGGATTTGGAGAGAAGGTTATGTTTACCCAGTCCTTATCCTCACAGTTTTACGGGCTTTGATTATATTCCACTTCTCTTAGCTTCTTTATTTACAAATTTAAGTTTTCCCAATATGACAGGCCACAGTCAGAAGAGGAACATTCAAGGGCTGGGGATTTAGCTTAGTGGTGCAGCACCTGCCTGGAAAGCCCAAGGTTCTGAGTTTGATCACCAGTACCAGGAAAAAAAAAAAAAAAAAAAAAAGAATAAGCAGTCCATCTCTGGGTCATTTTTGGATAATTTTGAACCTGCATTTTCAACTTGACCATTGTCCACGGGTATGGAACCCTACAATTTTGCATAAAGAAAGGGTGACTTGTTTCTCGGGTTATAGGTCCCTCCTGGCTGCTGTCCATCCCTATGTCAGCCCCCCTGACCTCAGCACGCAGGGCAGCTGCCTTTAGGAAACAGTCCACAGTGGCTCCCTGATCCCTTTCCTGGGTCAGAACTGATAGCCTGGAACCCAATACCCTATAGTACGCGGATTATTTTATCAGAGTGCATTGCCTTACATCTCCTGTTCAGCTGCCATTTTGCATCCTCCTGTCTATCTTCCTCCCTCTCCTTTCTGTCAGCTTAGAATTTTCCTCCCTGAAAGGACTTATGTATTCTGTAGTCTGAAGTTTTTACTTTGCTCTACTTCCTCTGGATCACTTATAAAAAATTTAAGCCAGACAGGTCCCAGCATAGTCTCCTGGGGGCCCCTGAACTCTTAACCCCTTTCCACTCATTTCCATCTGCTGTTTCCTAACTCTAAGTGAGTTCTCAGCCCCGACATTACCCTTCATTCCATTCCATTGTAGATATCTAATATAGTGTTCAAAATTTTCTACAGGACAGCCAAATTACATCCACTGCTTCCGTGAAAAATGTGTGCCTAATTATCTCCTCATTGAACAGTAGTGAATCACATGATTAAACCTTATAGAATATCACTGCTTTTCAGCAAGCTGATAAAAGCTTACTCTGCATTCGGTTTTGAAGACCCCGAGAGTCTGACTCCACCCCACCACCCCATTAGCAGGCCGTCTCTCCCAGCATTCATAGATAATGCATCCTTACTCCAGACAAGCCTGTCTCTCTCTTTTCCTAAGAAAAGCTACCTGTGTTTTTCTGGATATGGTCGTGTGTTGTTCGCTGCTAACCCCCTCGTTCATCCCGAGCCACTCCCTAAGGTTTCAGATGACTTTACAAGAAACCCTCCCTCACTCTTCTAGGAATATTTTATTTCTGTGTCCTTGGAGGATCATTTTGGGACAGCCCTATCCAATGTGTCATTTGATTTTTTAAAATACTAAACATTGTTTGATAAAGGTTATTGTACACAGGCAAGGGCTTTCCCACTAACAATCCACAACCCTCAATATTCACTATGGCATATTCAGTGAGCATTCATTGATTTTATTCTTTATATCTAAAAGTTACATGAAACTGAAATAGGCACTCATAGGTATACAAGTCTTTTTTTTTTTTTTTTTAGGTTTTTTTGTTTTTGAAATGAGGTTTCATTTTGTAGTTCAGGCTGGCCCTGAACTCACTATATAGCCCAGGCTAGCCTCAAACTTGTGGCAATCCTCCTGCCTCTGCCTCCTGAGAGCTGGGATTACAGGCATGAGCCACTATGCCCAGCACTGTGATACATAGTATCAGGGATCAAACTCCAGACCGATGCTGGAAGTACTTAGCTAAATCCCCAGCTCTGAGGTATACAAGCCTTAAGGTCACTTCTAAAGCCCTTCTTACAGACGAGACTCATTACCTCTCTTTCCTTCAAGAGAAATAGAGGTTATTTCTTTGGGCTATGGATCTACAGTTTCACCCTTGGGTTCTTTCATAACTCTTTAGGTAGGATATCACCTAATGATAATGGCTTGCAATTGAGAGGACCTGAAAAGAATCACCATTACCCGAGAGAGCACCCGGTAAGCACACGGTAGCACTTAATAGATACTTCTTGAGTTGCTTTGAATGAGGAGCCCAAGAGCACAAACCTTAATATAGGTGACTCAGAACTAGAACTTTCCCCCAGTCTCCTGACTTCTATATTGAAAGCATTTTTCACTGTCTTTGCTTTTGATTTCATATCTCTGATCTTTCATTACCAAACCAAAAGCAAAACCAAACCTGATTCAGTCTGTTTTCTTTTTCTTAAGTATTTCCTTTTGTATTTTGCACACTGGCGGGTCCTATCTATACTTTCATTGGTTTCCTGGCTTTGATTTATTTAAAGCATACCTTCTTCATATTTATTTTTTCTTTTCCTATTGCTCATTATTAGTTGGTAAAAATGGTTTTTGTTTTGTTTTGTTTTGTTTTTGTTTTTATGTATCAGGAATTGAACTCAGGACTTTGCACTTGCTGGGGTGGTGTGGCATCACTGAGCTGATTCCCACTTTTTTTTTTTTTTTTTTTTTTTTTTTTTTTTTTTTTTGATAACATCTAGGTTCAGGCTGGACTTGAACTCACTATGTACTTCAGGCTGGCCTCATACATGAAGCAGTCCTTCTGCCTCTACCTCCTGTGTGCTGGGACCACAGGCACGTGCTACCACGCCTGACCTGTCCCTCCATTTTAAAAAATGTATTTGTGTATTTGTTTATTTATTTATGCTTTCTTCTTTCTTACATTCCAGTCTCATTCTGAGGAAGGTCAGAACAGGTAGAAAGAGACAGCCAGTAAGCTCACACCGTATAGTGTATGGCTTCTAAATCCAGAGCATAGTGGATTCCATCCTTTAAGTCTTGTCTGGAGTGAGTACATGGAGAGCATTATTTGGTTTGTACTTCAACAAAAAGGGTTACAGGGGCCGGGGATTTAGCTCAGTGGTTCTGGCGCCTGTCTTGCAAGTACAAGGGCCCAGGTTTGATCCCTGGCAACCACATACAATACTGGGTGTGGAGACTCATGCCTAGCAGCAATCAGTACCACATACCACAGTGCCAGGCATGGTGGCTCATGCCTGTAATTGTACCACTCGGGAGGCAGAGGCAGGAGGATTGCTGTGATGTGAGTTTCAGGCTGAGCTCAGGGCCAGCCTGAACTACAAAGCAAGACCCTATCTCAAAAAAACAAACAAACAAATAAAAAAAAAAACAAGGGTTACAGCCCCAAACTGGGACTGGGGGGGGGGGGGGCTGGTAGCCCTACTAAGAAGGACTAACATATTCCCAAATTGAGAAATTCTTTCAATATGATCACAGCCTCTAGTATATCTTCAATCAGTCAAGTCAGTTCTCTCTGCTAGGAAGTTTCACCTTTTGCATAAGCTGACTCTACTTTACTGCATTTTAAATTCATTTCCTCTTGTTATTATGCTGACTTCTCCTATTGTTTTAATACCCTTTTGTAACCAAGGTGCTTTGTACCGTCCCAGTGTATAAGTTGTGTGTGAATGTGTGAGTGTGAGTGTGTGTGTGTGTGTGTGTGTGCGTGTGTTTGTACGTGTTCTGGTGACAGGCTTGTGAAGAAGACAGGGAAAATGTCCTCCTTTAAACTGAGACTGAGAGGGCTGGTTTAACCTACCCATCGGCTTGTCAGGGATTATACATAGCTAATAAGCAGTCAAGTCCAGCTCAGTTTCCTGTCCTTGGACTCAGTGCTTTTTCCTCTACTCAAACTGTCCTGTTCTGGATCATCAGCATAGCCAGCTAGCCATTCTTTCCCACTTTCAAGTATGTCCCACTCCAGTCCTTGAAGGAGGTAGCTTTAGAACTAGGAGACAAAATTATAGTTCTACCAAAGAAACTAATCTTAAGAAGTGCCTGGTCTTATAAAGTGGCGTCATATAAATAATAAAGAGAGGAACGTGCTGAACCCATTGTCTGCTCAGCACCCAGTACAATACCCGACACCTTTGAGACATGCAATACATATTCTAAATGAGTTGTATTGTCTGTGTGCCCCTCCAATGTCTTTAAATAGTGCTTGGCACGCCCAACTCAGTAGCTTTTGTGAAGATTTGAATGCATGCCACAGGCATCAGTTAAGTAGGTGTAAAGGCACAGAAGAGGGAGGAAATACCCAACAGAGGTTGGGCCAGTCAGAGATGCTTCCAGAAGATGGTGGTAGCTTACATGAACCTTTGCGGGAGGAGAAGGGTGGAAAATGGTAAGTGAGCAGTCCAGACAGAAGGGAAAAATGAACAATGCCTCCGCACAGGTTCCCAGCATGTTAAAGACACAGTGGATAACTAGATGTTCCCAAAGCATTGAGTTACTTGTTCTTTTCAGTAAGAGGATATAAGGAGAAGAGGCTGAAAAAGGAGGCTGAGAGCATATTGTAAAATTGGCTTTTATCCAAAGGCTGAGGGGAGTCATTAAAGGTTTCTCAGCAGAGATGTGACCCAATAAGAAAGCTGTTCTGAGGAGGTAGAAGGACTGGGCTTTCCCCTTGTTATTCTCGGTGCTGGCTCCTCTGTAAGCACATCTTAGACCTGAGTACCCATTTTAGGGAATGGTGTGTAGAGAGAGGTGTGAATTCTGCCTTTACACCTGTCTAAGTGAAAGATTTTTGTTTGTTTTGCAGTGGTGAGCATCAGACTTTGCGTGCTGGACACATGTTCTACAACTGAGTTGTACATCCTGTCCCTGCTAAGAGGTTTTGGAGCTGATCATTTGTTTGTTTGTGTTTGGACTTCAGGATTGATTTCATCAAGTCTGTCACTAACGTTTTATTTCATTCTGTTTGATTTTGCAGTGCTAAGGATAGAATCCAGGCGTGCTGTTCCATCAACCTATACTTCTAGTCCTTCTATTTTTTATTTTGAGACAAGATCTCACTAAGTTACCCAGACTGGCCTTGAGCTTGCTAACCTCCTGTTTCAGTTTCCCAAGTAGCGAAGTTTTACATATCCCAGTCCTTTACTAGTTTTACTTCATCATTACAACATGTATTTGTTTTCTTTTTTTAAAATTGAGTTCAGCTTATTTTTGTTTTGTTTTGTTTTAGTTTTTGACACAGGGTCTCACTTTGTCATTCAGGCTGGCCCTGAACTCACTATGTAGCCTAGACTAGCCTTGAACTTAAGGCAGTCCTCCTGCCTCTGCCTCCAGAGTGCTGGGATGACAGGTGTGAGCTATCACACTCAGCTCCGAAATGATAATTTTAAAACTCAGTTCAGCACCACAAACACTTAGCTGCTCCCCAAAGCAGGCGTTGTCCTTCACCTCTTTCTTCTGCCATTGCCCAACCCAAACGAATAGATCTCTTCTGTGTCCACTTCTTTCTCCCTCCACAGCCTCCTTCCTAGACTAAACTTCTGTCATCTCTCACTCTTGCTTCAGAAACTTCCTACCTGACCAGCTCTCTCCTCCGCCTCTAGTCCTTTATGTGCCAGCTGGGGGAGAACTTTTAAAAATAAGTTTACCTAGGAGTCAGTTATATTAAAGCCAGCTTGGCACACACAAAGACTTGACCAAGCTGGTTGGTGATTATCTGACGTTTGTGTCGTTATATCTTTCTGAATGCTTGAAATACTTAGTAATAACAAATTTTAAAGCATACCAAAAGTCTGGTCATGTTACTCCCATCCTCACCTTGTTTAACACAGCCTTTAGGACAAGGGCTAAATTACTGTTACGAATCCTACTGATTTTAATTATGGGAAAATGTCAAACGGACACAAAAGTAGAAAGCACAGTACATGAGCCCCTTGGAAGCCACACCCACCAGGCTGCTTCCTGCGGCCTGCGTGAGGGCCCTGTGGCCGAGTCCTTCCGCTCTTCAGCATCCTTTCGTGCCACCCACTCTCCCCTGGTCCATGGACTCCAGTCACCGGGCCTTCTTTCTCATTTTCTAGTAGGCGGGCTTCATCCCTTTCAGAATTCAAGGATATTTTTTCTGGAATGTTTGTTCCTCCTTGGACTTTCAGCTCGCCTCTTTCATTCATTCCTAGGTCTCAGCTGGGCCGTCAGGGAGGCATCCTTCACTGCACATGTGCTTTTCTCTCATCTCATTATCACGACTGCAGTGCAGTGTTTACTGTGTCTCTGTCTCCTCTACCGGGCTGTAAGCTCCGTGAGGACCAGTTCAATGGGGACGACAGGCATGTAAAACATTATTTATAATATAAAGTGACATGCTCAGTAAATGAAGGCTGTGATAATCGCATTGAGAATGCAGACGAAGTTCATTCACCCTGGGATGGAGAGGCTTCCCCATGGAAGTCTAGTCAGGGTACATTTTGTGGACATCTAATAGTTCATCAAGCCTTTGCCAGAATGTATGCAAAAGGGTGTTCTAGGAAGAGAAAATAAATGGAGAGGCAGAAGTAGATCTTCAGGACATGGTGAAGCAACACGGCAGAGCTAGAGTATAGGGAGTTGGAAGTGGGCGAGAAAGGGCTTGAAGTTTATTGTGCGGTACGATAGCAACATGGACTTTGCAGATGACAAGATCAGCTCCACACTCAACCTGTCTAAGCTCAAATAATGGAAACTGATAATAACTTAGAGAGCATCTAGTTCAGCTTAAATTCTCATGATAGCTAAGAATCTGAGTCAAAAAAAAAAAAGAATCTGAGTTCTGACTGGTCTGTTTTTCCTCCTCTTGTCTCTTACCAGATAAGTAAGTTGAACCCCAGAGGGGGGCAGGAAGAGTGGAAAAGACTGAGGTTCCTCCTGTTTCAGCGAGTCAGAGCATGACCACACTCTTAGGCTTGGGCAGGCGCCACCCCAGAATTGGGAAATCCAGACATCCCAGGGCCAACCAAAACCCCAAATGTACCATCTCCCCTGGCCTGGGGATTGTCTGGCTGTGGTGGCCTCCTGGGAGAGGGCCAAGGACATCACGCAGAGTGCCAGGGAATTCCCGCTAGCGCACTTACCACCCACTCAGGCAGCGATGGCAGCCAACAGGCGATGCTACGCCATTAAGGTGTTTGTCAAGAAGCTACGCTGGGCGTTGTGGGCGATCCTGAAGGCTCTTTTTAGACTGGCTGGAAGTGAAGAAGGAAGAAAAGAAAAGGAACAGGATTTGGAAGCAAACCAGAGCTAGTGGGGGTAGGGTACGGCAGGACAAAAAGAGTCCTCCCTTGGAGACAGGTGCAGGACTCCATTTCCAGCTCCTCTACCACTTGCCCTGCAATTTTGAATAAGTTGTTTCCCCTCCCTGAGTTTTATTTTTCTCTTCTGCACAACAAGTGTGTTAAATTACATTATCTCTCAGCATTATTGCTCAGTGCATTTGACTGATTATGTCGTCAGAATGAAATTTTTCTCTCTCTCTCTTTTTTTTTGAGACAGTGTCTCACTTTGTAGTTCATGCTGGCCCTGGACTCAGCCTCAAACTGAGCAATCCTCCTGCTTCTTCCTCCCAAGTGCTGGAATTACAGGCGTGAGCCACCATACCTGACACTGTAGTATGTGGTACTGATTGCTGGTGGGTGTGAATCTGTATGCCCAGCATTGTTGTATGTGGTTTCTAGGGATTAAACCCGTTCCTTTCGCTTGCAAGGCAGGTGCTGGAACCACTGAGCTAAATCCCCAGCCCTAAAATTTTAAAAAATAGTCATAACTCAGATGTGCTCAGCAGCAAGGCTGAGACCCTGGTTACAGGAGTAGAGGAGAAAGCAGGGTTTTAGTGGGACAGGAGTTGGAGGAAACTGATCCACTGGCAGAGCCAGCCCCTGGGGAATCACCAGAAAGATCCAGTGATTGGCTGTGGTGGCAGTGACCACACATAGTGGTCAACCTATTGCAAAGAACACAGAAACAAGAACACTATGAGAATACTTTCTACATGCCAGGATCAGCTGATTGCTTCATGTGCATACATTAGTTTCTCATTATTGTTGTACAAGTTACCACAAACTTAGCATTTTAAGACAACGTAGCTTGAGGTATAGTTCAGTGGCAGAGTGTTTGCCTCATGTGAGCACAAAACCCTGGGTCCAATCTCTGACACCACAAACAGCAAAACATGAGTTTATTTTCTATTTCTGAAGGTCAGAAGTCCAAAATGGTACTTAGGGGGCCAAAGTCAAGGTATTGGTGGCAGTCATTCTTTCTGGAAGCTTTCCCTGCCTCCTCCTATTTTTAGAGCCCATCCACATTCCTTGGCTTGGGACCCTCCCTCAGTGGCACTATGCCAGCCTCTGCCTGGCATCTGGTCTCCCTTTCAACTCTGAAACTCAGGCCTCCTTCCTAAGGACGCCCCTTCTTCCTAGGCCCCTAGTCGCCTAGGGCAGTCTCCCCGCTTGTGGGTCCTTAATCAGGTCTGATAAAGCCTCTTTTGCTATGTAAAGTAACAGTCACAGGTGTGGGGGATTAGGATTGGACATTTTTGAAGAGCCATTGTCTTACTGAGTCCTCCTACCTCCCTCTTTTTATCATCCACCATTTAATAGAAGAGGAACTTGGTACTGTGAGAAGTTAGGTCATGGGCCCAAGGGTAGAAAAGATAAAAGTTAGGCAGCCTTTGCTCTTTGGCAGGATCTTGGTCCCAAATGACCTGTCTTTTCAGGTAGGACCTCATCCACCTCCCAAGTAGTGTACAAAGGGAATTGAATCTCTCTGGAGGAGTCTCTCAGAGCCAGGCAGGGAACCCAAGACCCTCGAAAGGAGATTAGAATCATAGCAATCTCAGCATAGAACTTGAAGCCAGAGAAAGAAATGAGCAAAAACTCAGTTGTAAGGACTAAGCAAATCCAGCAGTGACTGGGGCAGGAGGGTCTTAGGTCACCCTTCCTGTCTATGTACAGCAACACGGTGCTGCTGAGTGGTTGCCAACATTAGGAAATGGGCACTGAGGGACCAAAGATGACGGCAGAGCAGAGTCACAAAAGGCGGGAGCTGGACATTGAACAAGTGTTAGCAGAAAGTTTTTCTAAATGATGAGAATATTTTCTGTATTAGTAACTTATCTAATGCAACCATTTCTTCCTGGCTCTGCCTGGGCCTGTGCTAAGTGTTAACAGTGGAGAAAGGACAGACTGATCCCTGCCCTCCTGCTTTTATAGTCAAGGGGAGACAGGTGATTCCCACGTGGTTACAATACAGTGTCATGAAAACTGCAGTCAGAAGCATAGATGCTAACAAAAGAAAAGGAGAAACTCCCATTGTAGGTTTAAGGTGGTGAGGAGTCTTTCCCGGTGAAAGTGAGCATGAACTTTCTGGATACGATCTATCCAGAAAGAGTGGTTCACGTAAGGTCAGGAAGAACTAGAAGACCCTGCATCACAGAAGACTAGGTGAGGAACGGTGGAAGAGGCCGCTAGGGAGGCAGGGGCCAAATCATGACAAAGAAATAGAGGGCTTGATGCCCTGGATCCCCTTGGGGTTGTTAGCACTGTTCCCTCTTCCTGGAAAACTCTTTTGCTAGTAGTCACACCCTCCCTTACCTCCTTCGTGTCTCCTGCTCAGAGGTCCAAGAGATTTTTCCCTGACCACCCTCCATAAAACAGCTGTCGATTCACTTTTTTTTTTTGGTAGCAGGTATTGAACCCAGGTCTGAAACTTGCTGAGCAGATGCTGCCCACTGCGTGGTATCCCCAGCCCGGCTCCTCTCTTCCTCCTTGGCCTGTTTTAATCATAGCACTTCCTACCTCATGATTCTTCACAGAGACTGCAACGAGCAAGTAACAAGAATGTTTTGTTCATTCTTACAACCCTAACACAGTGCTTGGTGCATGGTAGGTCCTCGATAAATACGGTATTTACTAAGCGAATGCATCAACAGGAACAAGCAGATCCAAGGCTTAGAAGATCAAACCAAGAGTTTTTGGTGAAACACTGGATATAGACAGTGAAGGAGAGAGATGAGTCAGGTCCTCCAAGGCTTCCAGTGTGGATGACCAAGAAGGTGATGCCATACTCTGATGGAAGTACCATGGCACAAAAGTATTAGAGTCACTATGACCCAAGAAAAGACATTGCACATTAGAAGTATGAAAAATGAGAAGTCCCAGCAGTGGAAGGGCTACTTGTCCCACAGTCTGTCAGGGTAGAGTGCCAGGATCCTGTTCCTCTGCTTACTAGCTTTGTGGTAATCACTTAATCTGTCGAAATCTCAGTCTCCTCACCTGCAAACAGGGAATCATCATTCCTACCCTGTAGGGTTGCTGCGTTCTTGAGTGCTTTATACAATACCAGGTACACAGTAGGTGCTCAAATATAGTAGCTTTTATCATTGTTAATACAATCAGAACATCTGACTGCTAAAAAGTTGTATCCTCTATTGAGTCAAGATTAGTTTCTCTCTCTGTGCCAGCAGGTCTCTCTCACCTTCCTCACTTTCGTGTTCTGTTTTCCACATCCTTTCCTCCAGCCTGTCTGTCTTTGCAGGACATGCTTCCTCCTCCCCTCTCTCCCTGGGCTGCTCTCCGTCAGCCCAGCTCAGGTGTGGCACCTTCCCTCCACTGATAAATCTCGAGGGCTGGGGCCTGGCTCAGTGGTAGATGCCTTGCCCACAGGCCTGGGCCCCACGTTTCCATCACCAACAACAGGAGGGGAAAAAAACTCTAGAACAGAACTTCAGACCCAGTGCACGGTCGAGCCAACACCTGGCCCATTTGCTCACATTATCACCAGAACCACGACCTAAACTCTGATCAGAATTGGGGTTTTTGTTTTGTTGTTTTCTTCCTCATTCCAATCTACGCCTCCAAATTTGACAGCGTTTTATTGCCTGCTCTTTGTTTACAGACTTCAGCCACATCTTTTCTGATCAAACACCTGACCCAGGTCATTCTCTGACTCCTCTTGGCTGTACAGTCTGGTTAAGGTGTGAGGCTCCCGAATGTGCCATCAGAGACCACCTGTTCCAAAAAAAAAATCAAGCCTCCTCTCCCCCCACCACCTCTGTTTCCCAAGCATAGTCAGTGATTTGCTTCTTGCCGCCCCCATTGGCACTTCTAATCTCACCACCGCCTCTGCTGTCTACCACTCTCTTCCTCCTTTTGTCCACACTTTTTTCTCCTTGTTGTTCTCTGCTCTCTCCTTTCCCTGCCACTACTCCTGAACGTCTCAGGAGATTTGGCCTCACAGGGACTCAAACCCCGCCTTCTGGCCAGCAGACCAATCACACCATTTCGTCTATGATCTCAGTATCTTTGGTTTGGCTCAGCTATTTTGGTCTCTCCCTGCACTCTGAGATTCTTCTCACTTTTCTCTGGATTTACACCTCTTTCCGCACTGAGAGGGTGACAGACGTCTTAAAGTTGGTTCACTGAACTGTACAGGTTGGACTTTTGACATGGCTGGTGATGGATTAATGGATCCGAGTGTGAAAAGATAAAAGGTAGGCCATTCTGCATCAAACTGAACGAGACTTTCTGCCTTTAGCAGATTTTTATCTTTTCTTCAAGGAGACAAAGGAGCCTTTCACCTCATCAAGCAAGGAAGTCAAATCACATCTGAGTGAATTTCATCAAATATTTTGTTCAATCTTTAATAACTACCAGGAATTATGCGTAGAGCTTTCATGTGTATTACTCATTAAAATGAAATCCCTTTCTTGGTACCCGGACAGTGCTTCCCAGACCAACTGTTCATTCATTCATTTGTTCATTCATAAACTCAGTGATATTTATTGTGCCAGACACCCTTCTAAGAGCCTTGTAGCACATACAAAAAAAAAATATGACAGTCTCTCTTCCCCAGGAACTCAACCTAGTGGTGGAAAACAGACATATCAGTGAATGGGTACCATTCCTTGTGTCAGTTGTGCTGATAGTAATGTGTTCAAAGTACCCCAGGCATAGAGAGGGCTACCCACGAGGTCTGCCAGGGAGAGTTAAGAAAGATTTAACAAGGGAGGTGACATTTGAGCCAACCTTGGCAGGATGACTAGGAGTTTACGGCAGAAAGTCTGGCAGAGCCAGAAGGCAGTGGATGTTGGGAAATTTGGATGACTGGAGTGTAGAACACTTGCTCCGACCTCAGGGCCTTGTGCTGGAGAGGTTAGAGAGCTGCCTGGGTCACAGAGCAAGTGAGCGCCAGAGACGAGGCTTAGCAGAGAAGGAAGAAGTGTCCAAACTCAAGACATGTTCCCTCCCTTACTGTGCTCTTATTTGCACGTAATTACACATGTGCACCCACTCACATGTACTCTACTAGGTCCTGTGTCAGTGTCCTGTTCCTGTCTTAGATCTGTCATCTGACTACCCCATTCCCCTCCCCATCCCCTTAGGGGGTCTCTGAATGCCCAAGGAGAATCATCCAAAGTGACCCCAGGAAGGAAGCAAAGGCCAGAGAAGGCGCTAATGTAGTTCTGCCACCCACACGCCACGGTCTGAGCCCGTCTAGCATTTGGCCTGACCCAGACATGTGCCCGGTCCTTAGATCCTAGCTCCTCACTGCCCTTCATAATGGTCCTGACTCTCTGAGGTGCTCCTTGCTCAGGTGGCCCAGAAGAGGAGCTGGGTACCACGCTGCCAGCCCTTTATGGAGGAAAAGCTAGTTTTAATTCCCCCCAAAGCTTAGCAGGCTGCTGTGGGTTCATGTCAAAGGTTCCCTATTCCTAATTTCCCGTCGCAGGCAGCAGTGAAGTCAGGCAGGAAGAGGACTCTTCATTTCTATGCTCACCTAGACTAGGCCCTAAAATATCCTCAGTCATCTGACCCGTGTGTCGGCACTTTCAAAGACCCCGAGCCTTTTCTCAAATGTTCTAATTCAACTTAATGAGATGTTTAGAGTCCAATAAAACCTCTTTTTGGAATTGTTTAGGACAGTTTACAGATTCTATATGAGATTTTGGAGGGTTTTTGTGTTTTTAGTACACCAGCCCATGTTTGTGTTTTGTGAGACAGGATGTTGCTATGTAGTCCAGGCTGGCCTTTAACTTTTGGCAATCCTCCTGCCTCCACTTCCCCAATGCTGGACCTACAGGCATGTGCCACCGTGCCTGGTTTAAATACTTTTTTAAGTAAGACTTTTAAGGTGTAAACATAATTCAGTGGTCCAAAAGAAACCCTTACTTCCAGACATCACCATGTTCAATACTTTATTTGCCTGAAATGCTCCTGGCAGAAGCCCAAAAGAGAAACCTCGGGTTACTCAGGGTTCCTTTTGCTTGTACCTCAAAGCTTGCATAATCTTTCAGAAAACATTTTCCTCAGGGTAAAGGCTGGTCTTGGAAAAGTCTAGTGACAGAGGCAAGAGTCTGTGAGCCAATTTAGCTGTCGTTTCATCCACTGACTACTGTTCTCTTCTTCCGTGACCAGAGACCATGTCCACATTGCCCAGTGGAAAACAGTCTTGACCGTGATAGGAGTCCTCCCCTCCATCAGGCCCACAGTCCCTGGCTCTTGGCCCAGGTGGAATACAGGAGGGAAGAATAACATGATTTCGAAAGGCAGAGAGGGTCTAAACCACGTCTGCCACTTGATTTTACAGGAGATAACAGAAGCCCCATTTGAAGGGTAAGAAGGGCTGAGAATGTAGCCCAGTGGTAGAGGGCTTTCTTGGCATGTACAGTCCCCTGGGAACAATCTCTAGTACTGAAAGAAAAAAAACAGGATACAAGTGATGAGTGTGTATCAGATACATTTATTCATTTCACCTTCATTAAAAACCTGTGGAGGAGGAATTGTTACTTATATTTTCCAGCTAAGGACACTGAAGCTCAGTTTGCCTAGGGCCACAAAGCCAAAATTGGTAAGGTCAGGGCTCCATCTCAGGACTGTGCCTGTCTCAGTCTATCATCCTGTTTCTTCATTCTAAAGTTCTTAAAGTTTCATAAAGAAAGGGCCTGTAGTATGACCTCAGACTGTGAGGGGACAGACAGAATACACCGTTAGGACTTAGTGCTCTGAGGA
This sequence comes from Petromus typicus, assembly GCA_004026965.1. Classification (NCBI taxonomy): domain Eukaryota; kingdom Metazoa; phylum Chordata; class Mammalia; order Rodentia; family Petromuridae; genus Petromus; species Petromus typicus. The sequence goes on from PVIR01021405.1 coordinate 16,794, forward strand.
GGTGACTTCACTGGGGCTAGAGCTTGGGGACCTCCGTGAATGGAGACCTAATTTGTCAGTTTCTCTGCTATTTCCACGGGTCCATGTTTTATTTGAGCTCTTTGGCTGGTCCTGGCTCACAGTCAAGTCACAAGTGATTCTCTGTAATATGTTCAATTTGTGAACAGGTGACAATGTGTCCTGTCTCTCCACTTCCCTCCTTTCCCAGCGCTCCCCTCGTTGACCCGCCCCCACTCTAGCCATTTTAAATACTGCTCGGCCCTTCCCATGCTCTTGCCCACCTCTGGGCAGTGGCGCTTGCTGTATTCTTTTAGCCTTAAACCTCATCTCCACCACGAAGCTTTCCCTGAGCTCCCCTTTCTCCTCACCGTACTGTCAGCTAGAAAAGTCACTGGTCTCTTTTCTCCCACAGAACTCTGTGTACACGTGCTTTGCAGTACCGTATTTTCATCCGGGGTTTACTTGTTCAGCTTGAGTTCCTTACGCATCGATGTGCCTTAGGAACCTCGCACCACGCCTACCATGTCGTAGTGCGCAGTCGTGTTTGGAAGGACATGATGAACAGCTACTGTATCCCACACCGTCCTGGGCGCTCTGTAGATGCTGCCCTTGGAGAGTTTAGCTAGAAACTGGAGGTGACCAGTATGGAATGACTGAAGCTCAACTTTATAAGATCCATAATATCTCTAGCTGGGGTGTTGGAGAGCACAGAGGAGAAAGAAAATAACTTAGCCTGGGAAGTCTTCCAGAAGTAGTCATTTATGGGCTTAGGCTGAACATTAAAATATGAAAGTTTTTACCAAACTAAGAATACTAGGTGGAAAGAAAGGCATGGAAGAGAATCAATGTTAGGGGAGCCGGAAGAAGTATTGATATTCTGTCTCATTATTCAGAATGAAAACATGTTTTATATACCAAATGTGAGAGAGGTAAAGTTGCCACTCTTTTATGGATGTCTTAAGACTTTATTAGTCTAACAATTTTGTTTTTAATCAGTCAGTCGGATTTTATTGCAAAGCGGTAAAGATGGTATATTTACGGTGTCTGGTCTGCTTCCTTCCAAAAATAATTTAATTTGATTTATAATAAAAGACACATCCACAAGAAGCCTGTTCATATAGAAATAAGAAACAAAGTTATTGATAGGAAGGGAAGAATACCATATCCCAAGGTGCTTTTTCCTTCCCTCACTTACTCGGTGTTGAGGGTGGTCGGACACTCGGTGTTCAAGAGGAGGGCAGGGAGGGAACAGCCTCTGAGACCGGCATTAAATGCACTTGTGGATTCAGTGATCACAAAATACTTTCCCATTTCCCAAATATTGCTTCCCACATTTCTTTTCCTTGGGTATCCATCCCATCCTATATTTGAGGGCAAATAATCACCTTTCCTTTGTTATCCTTCAGACACATAGCTTGTTTGAGTTTCTTCCTTCAAACTTCTTTCAGATTCTCTTGCCTTCTTAAAGTTTTTCCTTCTTAAAACTTAGAAAATAGAAGAAAAGCACAAAATGAAGTCCCCCTGATACTTCAAGCCAAGGATTAAAAAACCTTCAAAAGGTCTGGAGAGGTCTCTCAGGGGCAGAGGCTACACTTGGCATGTTCAAGGCCCTGGGCCCCTTTCCACACACATTCATAATACATTCAGATGTATTATGACAACATTCACAACATACATGAATGTTGAACTTTCAGACTTTCACACAGTTGTCAAGATTAGGACAAAAAAATTCCTCCTCTGTCTGGAGTCTACAACTGTGAATATTTACTACATTTGTTTTATCTAGTTATCTGTGTTTTCTCTCCCTAAATATACTTATGTATTGATTTCTGAACCTATTTAAGAATAAATTGCAGGTTTGGGGATTTAGCTTAATGGTTCCAGCGCCTGACTTGCAAGCACAAGGTCCAGAGTTCGATCCCTGGTAACCACATACCACAATATTGGGTGTGGTGGCTCACACCCATCAGCAGTCAGTACCACAGACCACAGTGATGGGCATGGTGGCTCACGCCTGTAATCCTAGCACTTAGGAGGCAGAGACAGGAGGGTTGCTGTGAGTTCAAGTGTGAGCTCAGGGCCAGCCTGAATTACAAAGCGAGACCTTGTCTCAAAAAAAAAAAAAAAGAATAAGTTGCAAACATAATGTACCCTTATTTAAGATTCTTTCACTATGTATTTCCTAAAAACAAGGAATTTGCTTACATAACATAATTTTCTATACATCTACTATTTATATTAAAATTTAACTGCATTATTTTTGTTTACTATAATGACTTGTTTTTGAGGGGAAATAGTTTAGCAATACAAATTATATACAATCTGCTACCAACAGATATTCTACAGTGCAGTGCTCCGTCTGATCTGACTTCAGACACTACAAGTTTGTAGTGGACACCTTTCCACAGACCACTCTACATCCTAGAATTAACTGTTCTTATGTTTTATCACTTTGTTCTTATATTAGTAGAAAGCAGTGAATAAAGAGGCAGAACAGGGGAAACGTTTGAATGAACATTTATCTTATTCTGTAGCCATTAGAGAGCCAGTGAAAGGTTGGCAGCAAGGAGGGGAGGCAATCAGCGCTGTGTTTTCTGGAGACTCACAGTGTCTCAGGATGGCGTGGAGCGGGGAGAAATCAGAGCATCGGTCCTCAGCCACTTGGGTGAAATGAGCTGAGGTTTGAAGGGCAAATCTCTGCCCAGGGAGAACACCGACTTCTCCACATAATGCGTCCTTTTCTTTCCTATGTCTTTCAGAACTGGTTAAAGTCATACGGCTACCTGCTTCCCTATGACTCCCGGGCATCTGCGTTGCACTCAGGGAAGGCCTTACAGTCAGCAGTCTCCACTATGCAGCAGTTTTACGGGATCCCAGTCACCGGTGTGTTGGATCAGACAACGATCGAGTAAGATTTGCATACGACACTGTGCCTTTGAACTTCGGGTTCACACTTGTCATAGCCTTGTGTACACACCATGTTCGTTTGACTTCCCTATCTTTTATCCCAACAATGCCATCCCAGGAGGAAACACTGCAGAGTGCACTTTCTTATTTGAGCTGGGCATGTGCTGGGATGGGAGTCCCAGCTCTGTCATTAACTTGCTCTGTGACCATGGAGCCAAGTCACTTAACCCTTCTGGGCCTGTTTCCTTGCCGTACAGCGAGGGGCTGTGTCATAGAAGGTATCTTAAATCTTCTCTGGTTCCAATATTATGGTCCTATGAGTCACCCCCTGGAGCTCCCTGAGATGGACACATCTCACTTGTTACAGAGAACTCTAGAAAGCTAATGGGTTGGCAACTTTTATTCTGTTTTTCCCACTCCTCAAATACTGCTGGTGCCCGGTGCTGGGTCACGGTGCTTGTCTTGGCTCCTGTTCAGTGAAAAACACAGTCACCTGGCTACACTTGTCCAAAACACAGAAACAGTCTCCGGGAGCTACTTCGCAGGTAGTATGAACACATCAAGCAGGAGGTTGGCTGAAATCACACAGAAAAAGCATAAAGATGGGGAGAGAAGAGATTTGAGGATAGAGCCCCACAAAGATGGCCTAGAACAAGTGAAGAGAGAGATGGAGGGAGCCTGAGGAGATGTGATATCACAGCAGTGAAAGGGACATGGTCAGCAGGCTCAGCTGCTACAGAGTGGTCCAAGGGACAAGCCACATTGGGGGTTCAGTAACAAAGAGGTTGTCAGCATCCTCAGCAGAGCCAGGCAGGTGGCGCATGCCTCAGCCCAGCTCTCCTCAGGCAGAGACAGGAGGATCACTACCAGTTTAAGGCCAGCCAGGACTACATAATGAGTTCAAGGCCAGACACAAGCACACAGCAATACCGTGTCTCAAAGAAACAAACAACCCCCCCCACACAAAAAAAAACTCTCAAATGGTGGAGATAAAGTTAGACTGCAGAGAGGGAAAGGGTGGTGAAGAGTCAAGATGGTAAATGGAAGGAAAATTCTGGAGAATCCCAAAAGCAAAGGGAAAGAGAGGTGAGTGCTACACAGAGAGAGATGACATTTTGATTGTCGGTAGTTTGAGATGGGAGAGAGTTGAGCATGCTTCAGTTTTAGGAGTAGCATGGCGGACTGAACCTGATGCAGTTCATAGTTGACTCAGCAAGCACGAAGCCGTAGGGTCAATCTCCTCCACTACAATTTTTTAAAAAGAAAGAAAAGAAAAACAGTTGACCCTCGACTTACAAACTCAGTTCATTCCCAAAAGCTGGTGTAACTCAAGTTGCTCAGTGGAAGGCTCGGGCTCCTCTACACAGCCTGTGAAATCTCCCTCCTGTGTACAGTTAGATCTCAGCGCCCCGAAGGGACCTTGGCCCAGGATTTCACAGTTAACCCCACACAGGAGAAGATGTTGTGATGTTCCCTCCAGAACTCTTTAAGGATTAAATTGGTACCTAAGACCATCTGGAAGCACAAGGGGCTGGCATTTGGGTCACAACTCAATTCTGTTCTTAAATTAAAACTGAAATTCCAGTTATACTCAGCTTGGTCATATGTCAGGTCAGTGGTCACTTGAGGGTGAGCTGTTGCTCTGAAAGCTACTCAAGCTGTTTCAGAAGTGCTTTTCATTCCCTGAAGGCATGGAAAACTTGGGGTGGGGTTCTGAAGGGGATGGGAACCCGAGCTACCCGAGGTAGGGGCAGACGGCAGGGTGGGTACAGATGCAGGGGGCAGACGAGGCAGAACAGAAAGTGCACTCAGTCGTGGTAGGAGCCACGTCACCCCGCGACACGTCCCTCTGCCACAGAATCATCCTGGCTCTCGGCACATTCATTTGCAGAGGAGAGTACTGGAATTTATGTCTTTCAGATTTGGTTCTAAGCTTTTAATACTTTATGAGTCTGGGGTTCTATATGGTAAAACTCAGTGCAAACATTTCGTATTCCGAGGATCTTCTGACTGCGTCCCGAGGCAGTACCTCGGAGGCTGTGAGTGGGCCAGCCGCCCCGTGGCCTCCCGAGCAAGCTGGAGGGATCCTTGCCTTCTAGGGGAGGCCGGACGGGCCACCGCACAGGCCTCTTGGCAGCGCACCGCGGGCCGGGAGCCCTGGTGTGAGGCACCACCTGGCCCTGCTTGTTCTCCATTCCAGACACCCCAGGCCTGCTGGACACAGTTCAGAGAGAGGCAGGTGGACGGGGACAGGAGGAGGCGGAGGGAAGGGGCCGAAGGAACAGGCTGGCCTTTCCTGTCCGCAGTGCTGCCCGCACCTCTGTGTAGCTAGGGTGGGCAGCCGGGTTTTGGAAACGTGGAAAGTGGTGAGCTGCAGACACTTAGTCCAAGACCTGAGTGGGGCTGGTGCTGGGGTACACTTCTGCTCCAGCTCTGCGCCCCAGGCCGCTGCGGCCTTTCTCTGGGCCCGTCGCTCCCTTGCCTCTCCTTCCAGATCGCCCTGAGCCGCAGCAGAGCAGCTCTCGGTTGTCTTTCCAGGCACTTTTAGTGTGAGAAAGCTCACTCTGCAATTTCAAGTACTATTTGTGAATGTCTACCTTGGGAAATATGATGTATTTATTCACTCACTCATTCATTCCCCCCGCAGCACAGTTCCTATAGTTCAATCTTGTGATAAACACTGAGAAAAAAACTGCCTTTCTTCCTTAAACCTTATTGTTTAATAGTTCACTTAGTTAATTCCAGTTCAGTTCTAGTCTCACCTCACCGTCTTCTCACTTCTTCTGTGTTTTCTAAATTACTTGATTTATATATTTATATATCTTTTCCTACATCTGGAAAATGTGAACAATAACTTCTGGTTGCTTCGAAGGGTGTTTTAAGAATCAAATATCCTAAAAGAACATAAACGTGAAAATGATAAATGTTTAGATCGAGGCATTGCTATCATCATGTCTTTTATTACTCGTTTGTGATTACAGGTTATTCTCTAGGCAACATGGAACTCGCAAAGTTGAGTAAGACTTGGCTAATTCCTTCAAGGGATTTTTTTTTCTTTGAGACAGGGTCTCACTTTTTGTAGTTCATGCCTGCCCTGGGCTCACTATGTAGCCCAGGCAAGCCTCGAACTCACAGCAATCCTCCTGCCTCTGCCTCCTGAGTGCTGGGATTACAGGCATAAGTCACCACACTCAGCATTGTGATGTGTGGTTACCGGGGATCTAATTTGGGACCTTGCACTTTCCAGGCAGATGCTGGAACCACTGAGCTAAACCCCCAGCCCCCCTTCGAGGGATTTTTAATATTTGGTTAAAATAGCCTCAGTCTTCTTTTCTCCATATTGCCGATGGCAACTGCTTTTAACAGCTATGAATGAGATCAGCTGTTTTCTAACGACCCAAGCGATAATTTGACAGGCTGGTCATTATTCCACCACAGAAACATAAAGTGCAGAATGGCTGGGCCCCAGTCAATCATGATCCTTTAAATCTCCTATACTAACACCTTTTTCTTAAAACCTAAGGATGTCTCAGGCTCGCTATTGCTTAATACAACTGTACCTGGTAATAGTTATCAGTATTCACTTACTTGCACGACTAGGTAAACTTCCAGGGACACAAGAATGAGTATGAGCATGGTTCCTGTCCTCAAAGAAGCTGGAGGTTTGGCTGTCCGCAGTGCTGCCCGCACTTAGTGGTTCTGCCACCTGCGTTGTAAGAGCTAAGTCACAAATTCGATCCCTGGTACCAACAACAACGAAAAAAAGTCAGTATTAATTAGAAGCAACAGATTAGTAGATTTAAAATCAAAGTACAATTAAATAAGTGCTGCAAATAACAAATAATGTCATAAGTCCTGTTGTTTAGCCATTTCTTGAGCATATAGTGAGAGGGAAACTGCTGTTCAGTGCCACTGTTGGAGAATTCTGATTCGTTGTCAGTCAGTCAAACAGTCATTATTGTGCCAGCCCTACAGATATAGGCGATGCTTGATGGAGCTCCTGAGGGGCTCAGATCTAGTGACAGAAACAAGGAATACAGAGACCTATACTTTCTGAGAGTCTTAAATGCTCTAAGTTAAAATTAAACAGAACAAGCAAGACAATAATAGTGGAACTAGGGGGAGTCTACATACTTCAGATAGGATGGCTGGAAAGTCCTCAGGGCAGAAACCTTAATGACAAAAGGGAAAAAAAATTCCTGGGAGAGGAAGTAAATAAAAGGAACAGCAAACACAAAGATGGAATGAAGCTAGGTGTGGTGGTGCCCACTTGTAGTCCCGGAACTGAGGAGGCTGAGGCAGGAGGATCACCTCAAGTTCAAGGCCAGTCTGCGCTACACAGTGAGTTCAAGGCCAGCCTGTACAGCATAATGAGACCCTGTTTCAGAAAACAAATGAAAAAACAGAGTGCAAAGAGGCTTAGCACATTCAGGTAACAGCAGGAATTTCACTGTGCTGCTGCATAGTAGTTAGAAGGGTGACAGGTAGGCAGGGGCTAGCTGGGTCATGCAGGCTCTTCCAGGCCCAGCAAGGAGTTAGTATTTTATTCTAGATGATTTGAGAAATCACCAGGTGGCCAGGGATTTAGCTCATTGGCGCCGCACCAGCCTTGCAAGTGCAAGGCCCTGAGTTTGATCCCTGGTACAGCACACACACACAAAAGAGAAGTCTCTGGGGAGCACTGTGGTCTAAGAGCACTTTCCCATATCCTGCCTTCTGAAAGTCTCCGCAACTCAAGAGCAGCGAGAACTCTAATTCTCCCTTTGGAGATGAGCAAATACATGTAGGTTCTGTTCTTCACATGGGGTCCTAGGCTCATGGTGGAGCTGGAACGTAACAAGCCAGGTCTCCTGATCCCCCTCCCTCTCTCTGCGAGTGCCTCGCTATGTAGCTCAGGCTGGCCTCGAACTCAGTGATCCCCTTGCCTCAACCTCCTCGTGCTGAGATTACAGGCCTGCACCACCACACCCCGCCGATTCCCATCTCCCAGTGTTCCTTTGAATTTGATTGCAAGTGAATGAATTAATGAGTCAGTTAATCAAGTTCCTACTGGGTGCCATCAAAGCCAGGACCCCAGAGCCTGTTGGAAGTGCTGTTCAAACTTGGACTGGGCATTAGGTGAGGCCTTCCTAGGATGTTCGGAGACCACAATACATACAGGGTGTGTTTGTGTGCATCTTCTCTCCGCTCAGGTGGATGAAGAAGCCCCGATGTGGTGTCCCTGATCACCCCCACTTGAGCCGAAGGCGGAGAAACAAGCGCTATGCCCTGACTGGACAGAAGTGGAGGCAAAAGCATATCACCTACAGGTGCCCTGACCCCCCTTCCTCCTCCCTGGCTCGGCCCCACACTCGCTCTCTTCCTGCCCGACTTTGAGAGGCGCACGCAGTGGGTGGGTGTGGAGGTCAGGATGAGGGTCAGGCATGCGAGCAGCAGGACCCCGTGCTGCGTCTGTCTCTCTCACGGCTTCCACAGGACAGGGACCCCAGTGTCAGGGTTATCAGGCCCTTTGAGGACTGTGGGTTGTGTTCGGCTTAAGTGCTTAGGGTTTTGTTACAGATAATGGGGTATGAGATGGATTGGCAACTTTCAGCTGTGGTAAAGACCCGACAGAACTCATTCTCCCCATCAATGCTTGCCGCAGCCCACGGTACCCCACAGCCTCGAACTGGATCTCATCCGTGCCAGAATCAGCCTGTGAGACCTCTCGAGACCGCGAACAGAATTCGGTTCATTCGGCCTTTCTTTCTTTCTTTTCTCCCAGTACTAGGAATTAAACCCAGGGCTACTCAACCACCAACCTACATTCCCAGTTCCGCCCAGTCCTTTTTATTTTTTGAGACAGGATCTCCCTAAAGTTGCCCGGGCTGAACTCAAACCTATGATCATCCGGCCTCAGCCTCCCTCATGCTGGAATTAGCAGCATGCGCCACCACACCTGGCACAGTTGTCGCTCAAGGACCTGAATGGTGGCAGTGTTACCCACCCCTGCCTATCCACAGGAAGCAAGGCAGAGCGACACCAGTCTCCAAGTCTGCCTGGTGGCCTGAGAGGGAGCGTGAGGGCCATCAAAGCAAAGGCCTGGCACAGGGCCGACTTACGTGGGGTCGGGTTGGTACCGCTCAAGGCTCCGGTTCCATCTCAGGCCGGGCCCCTGGGTGCAAGGGCAACACTCTAGCTGGAAGTTATTGGGAGTAAACGAAGGGCTACCTACTGACAAGCTACAGAGATCGGAACAAGATATTTTCCAGAAATCTAACGAGAAGGAAACTTCAGGGGAATCTGGGTTAGAAACTGCCCAGACTCTGGGGCTCCTGAAGCAACTGAGTAGATCGAGAAAAAGAAGTGTGCTCTCTCTCAGCTAACTCTGAACTTAACATCTATTACTTGACTTCTCTGGGGCTCTGCTTTCTTGTTGACAGAATGGGCAGAAGCTGTGCCGCACAAACTCACAGGGCAGAGCACCCTCGGGCACTGATGTCATCTTGTGGAGAAGCATGCAGTATGGATAAAATAACCTTAAAGACCTACACCCATGCTGAAGTAAATCAGATACTGCCCATGCCAGCTTCTAGGTAGACAAGTGTAGCTGGTACCAACATTTTTTTAAAGGACTTTTCACTCATTTCTGCTCTTTGAATATTTTTTTTAAAAAAATACTGGGGGCCAGGAATTTAGCTCAGTGGTTCCACCATCTGCCTGGCAAGTGAAAGGTCGCAAGTTCGATTCCCAGTACCACATACCACAGTGTGGGGCGTGGAGGCTCATGCCTGTAATCCCAGCACTCGGGAGGCAGAGGCAAGAGAACCACTGTGAGTTCGAGGCCAGCCTGGGCTACATAGTGAGTTCAGAGCCAGCCTAAACTACAAAGCAAGACACTTTGTCAAAAAATAAATAAATAAATAAAATAAAAAACTACTGGGGATTGCATACAGCACTTATGGACTGAGCTACATCCCTAACTTTCTTTAATTTTCATTTTGAGACCCTATGTGGCCCAACTAGGACTCAAACTCGCAATCGCCCTGCCTCACCCTCAGGCCTCTGCACCCTGTACCATAAGTAGCCTGCGACAGTCCTCTCCCTTGGAAAGAGCCCTCCTCACCCCAGAGAGCCAGGGATGTTCCATGGGACGGAGTTGACACTCCAAGGCCTAGGCCAAGTGCTGGGATTACTGTATGCGCCACCACACCCAGACTTTTTTTTTTCAGGACTGGAAATCAAACACATTCTAGGCATGGACTCTACCAACCTTATTTTTTAAACTCTTATAAATGTACATATTTTATGTATTAGGAGAAAAATCTTAAAATGTAGAAAATGCTATCTACCATTACCTTTTTTATATATATTGGAGTAAAATCTTTTAGTCAACACCAACTTTGTCAGAGATAAAATAAAAACACTGATTAAAACCAAGTTATTTCTTTTTTTTTTTTTTTTTTTTTTTTTTTTTAGTATTTTGAGACAGGGTCTCAGGGTCTCGCCTTGTACTTCAGGCTGGCCCTGAATTCGGCCTCAAACTCAGCAATCCTCCTGCCTCTGCCTCCTGAGAGCTGGGATTACAAGCATGAGCCACAACACCTGACATGGTGGTATGTGGTACTGATTCCTAGTGGACATGAGTCCCCACACCCAGCATTGCTGTATGTGGTTACTAGGGATTAAACCCATGTCCTTGCACTTGAAAGGCAGGCCCTGGAACCACTGAGCTAAATCCCTGGCCCTAAAACCAAGCCATTTCTGACTGGGGCAAGAATGGAATCCAGAGCTCTGCCTACTCTGCCCCTTTTTCACTCCTGGGGCAGCTCAGCAGAATGCCAGAACTCACCTTGGAGAGTCCACTGGGCCATATCACTTCTGATGTCCCTTTTATCTTTGCTAGTCTCTGGCTTTCTATTCCTCCCTAACTACCCTCCCTTCTCTCACCAGCATTCACAACTACACCCCAAAGGTGGGTGAGCTCGACACACGGAAAGCTATTCGCCAGGCTTTTGATGTGTGGCAGAAGGTGACCCCCCTGACCTTTGAAGAGGTGCCATATCATGAAATCAAAAGTGACCGGAAGGAGGCAGACATCATGATCTTCTTTGCTTCTGGCTTTCATGGCGACAGCTCCCCATTTGATGGGGAAGGGGGATTCCTGGCCCATGCCTACTTCCCTGGCCCTGGAATTGGAGGAGACACTCACTTTGACTCAGATGAGCCATGGACACTAGGAAATGCCAACCACGATGGTAAGGCCATGAGGGGATGGAGGGTGTCTGTCCTGGTGGCTCAAATATCAGGGAAAGAAGCCATGAGAAAGGGCTTGGAGGACACCATACATAAGATTCCCATGTTGTAAAGTTTCTTGTCCAAGAACAAAGGAACCCAAGAGGCTAGGATCTGTGGTCTCTGATAATATCCAACTCTTGACACAATAGGGCCAGAACTACACTGATGGGAGATAGTTTGACTGGGCTGAGGCAGGGTTAGGCTGTGGACAAGAAGATAAAATGATGTGACAGAACCTGAAAAAAGGTAAAAGGGTATTGACACTGAATTGATCATGGAGTCTGAAAGCAGTAGACGCTGGCTACAGTCAGCTTTAACAGGTGCCATAGTTACTTAGTAATCCTTGAGTGGTTACCAGTATCCTTGCATAACTTGTCCTGCATCACTACAATTCAGTGAATATACGTGGAGCTGGAGTCAATATTGTGCAGTAATAATAATGTATATCAGGGTCCCAGAGTGTTCCTCATCCATATTTTATTCACAGTGCGCTCACTTACTAAGTACACAAGGATATAATCATTTTATCCACTTTTAAGACAAAAAGTTCAACACTCAAATGGCCTCATTAGTAAGTGGCAGCACCAAGTTCAAACCGTAGTTCAGCTACCTCGCTTTATAACTAGGGACAAACAGTTCACCCTCAGCATCTCCAGTGGTGATCTCCAAAATCCTTTCCAGTTCTAATGTGACATAATATAAAGTATTCCAAAGAGGGAGAGTCAGGGATGGGAATACTTAAAAAAATAAAGGACATAGCTCCGCCCCCAGAAGTGCAGAGACAGCTGTGGACACGTGTGGCTGCCACACAGCAGACTCTACTGAAGCCTGCAAGCCGAGGCCCCAAGACAATGCAGCCACCTGGAGGAAAAACAGACAGCGAGTTTGGCTTTTAGACATTAGCAGATAACAGTTAGTGAGCGTGTGAATGTTGTAAGGCCCACACCAAGTGCTTTCCACATATGACATCGGAGCTAGGTGTTGTTACTGTGCTCGTGTGACAGATAGGTATACTGAGGCACTGAGAGCAAGTAAAGAACCTATCCAAGGTTTCATAATCACTGAGTGGTGAAATAAGGCTTAGAACCTGGAAATTATGAGCAGGGGGGCCACATTCTTAACCACCGTGCTGAACTGCCTAGATGACACTTTCCAGAATACACATTCCAGGGTCCGGGATCCTCCCTCTTGCTGTTGTGATTCTTTGGGTCTGAGGAGGACCCGGAGTCTAGGAGACCTGATTGATTCCCGTGGTGCACTCAATACGGCTGCTTCACCACCTTAAACACACAGCCCTCTGGGCTCCAGGCCTATCCCCTGGGGGTCCTGATTAGGGAACAGGAGCCCTCTTTTCCTGCTGTAGGTGCTGCTGTAGGCTGTGAGCAGACTCTCCCAGGCCCATCTCCTTATCGGCCATGTCTGGTCTGCAGATGGGAGATCACTCCCTTGAGAACACTGCAAATCCCTGCACTGCTCAAAGGCTGGCAGTT
>PVIR01021406.1:0-29120 GCA_004026965.1 Petromus typicus
GTTGCCGACCTTCCCTCACCCTCCCAGGTCCGGCCTGTTCCTCTGTTGTCCTCACCGCTGTTGTGCGTGTTTCTCCCCGCCCTCCCCCGGAGCTCAGCATCTGGCCAGTCCCGATCAGGACCGTGCGCCTGCTTAGTAGGAAATCCTAGTTCTGTCTGCAGAGTTAAGTCCTGGAACAGAAGCCCACCAGCCAGCCCCTTCTCCTTCCTGATAACTTGCAAGTGCCCGGCGGGTGCATCAGCTCGGTGGCCCCAGGCCCTTTGCACCGCTTGTCCCTTTGCAGTCCTTTCCTCTTCTTTCCCGAGATACTTCTGACCTCTTTGCAGCACTGTCACCTCCATCATGAGGTTTGTCCTGCCCAGAGTCCCTCTGTCCTCCTCACCTTTGCCACTCCATTCTGACTGCACTTTCCCCTGTGTCTGCCTTTTTCCCTAATAATCATGGGTAGCCTGCTTTAAGAGGTGGAAACAAGGCCCCCACAGTGTGCTTAGCAGACGCTGTCCCCCGCCCTAGCATTTGTTTATTTGGAGGCAGGGTCGCGCTGTGTAGCCCAGGCTAGCCTTGAGCTCCCTGAGCCTCCTGCCTCGGCCTCCCGAGTGTTGGGCTGCCGAGCGCTGCCGCACCTCGGGTAGCAGCTCCACTTTTGTGTATTTTCCTGCTTGCTTGTTTGTCTCAGACCTCAACTCCCGGGAGGGTTTCCACGTTCACCCTGTGCCCGGCAGAGCGGCCCGCTTGGGGCCGGGTTTGGAGAGGCGGCGGCGCAGGCGGGCTGGGGCCTGAGGCCCGGCCACCGCTGCGGCTCCTTTGCATCCTGTGACCTGGTTGTGTCTTATTTACACTCTGCTAACTTCGTGTCTTTTTTACAGTTGTACGTTTTGCATTCTGTCCCTTTTAAAAAATCAAAATGATAGTAATTTGTGGAGGAAGTTATCAGTGGCCCGGTCTACATTAAATAGTGTCTGGTAGTTTGTAGCGTCCTTTTATTTTGGGAAGAATCACCAGGCTGAGCCTCTGAGTCAGATGATCTGTGGGAGGCTCCGCAGCCCCGCGCTCCGGGAAGCTGCTGTAATTAAATTAAAGCGGCATTTTAGAAAATGGCAAGGCTTTGGAAACACTGGAGGGCGGCCAGTAAACAAACGCGTATCTGTGGTTTTAATATAAAGCTACGTGAGCAGTTTCCCTTTTCTTCTCTATACCAGTCACCATTATTTTGAAGGGGCCCAAGGCTGGGTGGGGCCCCAGGCCTGTAATCTAAGATAGTTGGGAGGCTGAGGCAGGAGGATCATAAGTGTAAGCCCAGCCCGTCTCTAAAAATACAAATAAACAGTTACCTTAAAAGATCACATAATGTGGCAGTCAAAGCACTATCATTTTGTTGTTTTTGTTTTTAAGACAAAAAAAGAGCGTGTAACCCAGGCTGGCCTTAAACTCGTGTAGCCTGGGCTGGCTTCAATGTACACCAGTCCCACCCCCACCCCAGCCTCCCCATTGCTGAGATTACAGGCATGTGTCACACACACCTGGCTCTTTGACAGTCCTGGAGCTGGAACCCAGGGCTTTTTGCATTGAGCTACATCCTTACCATGTTTTTAAATTTTTTTTTAAATTTTGAGACAGAGTCTCATCTCACTAAGTTGCCCTGTCTGGGCTCAAATTTGTGGTCTTTCTGCCTCAGCCTCCCAGAGCTCAGTGATTACAGAAGTAAGTACTATGATATTTCAAAGACCCTGGTGATCTGGACTGTTGGCAGGCCCCGGTGTAAGTGTGCCTTGTGAGGACTGGCAGCCCAAGTCCCGCACCACCCTCATCCCCATCGGGGCCTCTGTCCACTCTGTCCAGGACGGAGGTGGCTGGGCTGGCCGACCCCGAGGTGTAGACTTCACACCCAGCGGCCTGTCCCCAGGCAGTGCATGTTTTTGTTTGCACAGAGTGATAATGACAAGGTCTTGCTATGTAATCTGGACTAGTTTCAAACCTATGGCATCCTCCTGCCTCAGCCTCCCAAGTGCTGGGGTCACAGGTGTGTCACCATGCCCAGCTGTTAGGAAACTTCTGAACACATTTGTGAAGAAGGTATTTTCATTACAAATGCGTCTGGGAAAGTCGGCCTTACTGGGGAAGCAGGAACCTGGTCCTGGGGAGAATATTTGAGGCCTCAGCTTGGGGACTGAACTGTGACAGGACCAAGAGGGTCGTGTGCGCGGGCCCCTGTGTCTTGGATGCCACTCAGTCCCAGCCGGCTCCCCCGGCCTGAGGGCCTCCTGTGTCTGCCGCAGCCGGTTTCTGGATGCTGCTCCTGGCTTTGCCCTTTTAAGGTCTTCATCTTCCTTTGTTTTCATCTGAGGAATCCGAGTGGATTTAAAATTCCAGATGTCTGTCCACTCCTGCTTCAGTGTTCCTTCTGTCTTTTTTCCACTCCCTGCCATCGTTCCTCTCCTGTCTGTGCCGCACTTTGTACTTTATATTATTATTTTTTGGTTTGTTTTTGAGACAGAGTCTTGCTATATGGTTTAGGCTGGCCTCAAACTCAGGGCAGCCTTCCTGCCCCAGCCTCCTGAGTGCTGGGATTGCACCCGGCTCTGTGCCTCGTCTTGCTTTGTTGGCCTTTGCGGTGTGAGGTGAGCGCGTGCCCTCACTCTCCCACGTGTGAACCGGGCACGTTCTCTTGGTCTCGCTTTGTAGTTCAGGCTGGTCCTGAGCTCAGCCTCGAACTCAGCAATCCTCCTGTCTCTGCCTCCCGAGAGTGAGCATTACAGGCGTGAGCCACCACGCCCAGCACTGTATGTGGTTACTGGGGATCGAACCTGGGCCCTTGTGCTTGTCCGGCAAGTGCCGGAACCACTGAGCTAAAGCCCCGGCCCATGGTGCTCTTCTTTAGCCTCAGTCTGATTTCTTGCTGTATAGTCAAATCTTCTTAGAAGCTGTGATTGCACCCGGGGGTGGTGACGCAGACAGGAGCATCTCTCATAGTTCAAGGCCAGCCCGAACTGCCTTGTTTGAGACAAGGTGAGGCCTTGTCTCAAAAAAAGAAAAGGAAAGGAAGCGAAGCATTTGTAGCTGTCACCCGGGATACTGCCAGGTCTTTCGTGGTCCATTTTTTGTTTTAAAGGAAACCTCAAACATCACATTATAAGAAAGGAAGGGGCTGTCCGAGGTGCCCGCCTGGTGTCTCCTGTCTCTTCCGACAGGAGACAGCAGCGGTGATGACCTCATCTGCCCCCACAGGGGCCCCGATTGTCCCTATCAGAGGACAGCTCCTGCACAGAGCAGAGCAAACCCCCAGCGTGCAGGGCTCCGCCAGAGAGCAAGCGGGTTATTGGACTGTCCCAGCCGCTTCCGGCACAAGGACCGGGGTCAGAGGGCTGTCGTCATGGCCCATTTCCTATCAGCTCATCCGGCCCCAAAAAGGTCAGTGTGCCTGAGAGCCAAGTAAATTCTGGAGGCTGCAGCCGACAACAGGGACCCGAGAGGTGCCGGTGCAGCTGGCTCAGGACACTTTGCAAAACCTGCAGCTTTAAGCCACAGGGCTAGGAGTTCTTCACTTGGGGCAGAAGCTGTGGGCTGTGGCGTTTCCGCCGGAGGGAGCCAGCAGTGACGCGAGGTATAAATAAACGTATGTCATGCTGGGCCACACGCCTCAGCAGACTGAGGCAGCAGGATCTTCAGGAGTTTGAGACCAGCCTGGGTTACGTAGTGAGTTTAAGTATAGCCTCAGCTACATACATAGCAAGACCCTATCTCAAAAAACCAAACATTCAAAAACAGCCGGGGAGTTAGCTCAGTGGTTCTGGTGCTTGTCTTGCAAGCGCAAAGGCCCGGGTTCGATTCCCCGGTAACCACATACCATACTGGGCGTGGAGACTCATGCCCAGCAGCAACCAGTACCACATACCACAGTGCCGGGGTGGTGGCTCACACCTGTAATCCCAGCACTCTCCCTTCAGCAGAGGCAGGAGGATTGCTGTGATGTGAGTTTAAGGCTGAGCTCAGGGCCAGCCTGAACCACAAAGCGAGACCCTGTCTCAAAAAACCTAAAAAAAAAACAGCACCGAAAAGGGTCGCTGTAGAAACACCATCAACCAGAGCTCGGAAGCGGTGCAGAGGTTTTCTTGTCCTTCTGCAGTGTCTTCGAACCTCGTGGCGTCACAGTGCTCTCAGGCCTCCTGCAGCACCCTGGGGCCCTGAGGTGAGAGGCCCAAGCCCCTCTGCCCCTCCCAGGCACCTCCGGTCTGTTGGTCTCCATCCCTGTCCCTGTCCCTGTCCCGGCCTCTGTTCATTCAGGTGGAGCTGACCCCCGGGTGGCAAGCCGATGTGCCCTCCCTCAGGGCATCCAGCCCTGCCCTGCTCTGCGTCTCCCATCGGCCTGGCTCCTTCTTGATTCCACTCCTCACCTTAGGCTCAGTCTCTTGCCTCCATTGTGAGAGCTGGAAAGTAAAGCCCCGGAGGCTCCTGTAGCTCTGAAAGCGCAGAGAACGGGGCGTCCCAGCCTCCCCGAGCCACAGCTCTGGACACTGAAACTCAACCTCCCAGAGAAAAAACAGCGGAATAAGGGAATAAAGACGCTGTGTTCCAGGAACACCCAATCCACTGCTGCCCGTGGCCAGCTCAGTCCCAGGCCTCCGGGTCAGGGTCCAGTCAGAGCTGAGCTTGGGGGCCTTGGGGTCCTGACGTCTGGTTGAGCCCCAGTCTTACTATGTGATTTGAAGTCACTGTATAAACCAGGTTGGCCTCAAATTCGAGGTGTACTGGTGGATGCCTGCCATCCTAGCAGTTGGGTTGCTGAGGCAGGAGGATCCCTGAGTCCAAGATCGGCCTGAACTACATACTGAGGAGGGTACTAGCCTCAACATATAGTAAGAACTTGTCACAGAAGAAAATAAAATAGAGCATTTCTGGTGATGTAGACAGAGTTGTTTAGAGGAAGCCTTCACAGGGGTGCGGCTCCTCAGGGCTGATGACAACGGACACTGTTATCAGTGGCCCCCTGACCCCAGAAGGCCAGCCCTTCATCACCATGGTCAATGCTGTGCAGCCCTGTGGCCTTCGGTCCTAAGACCCAGCAGCCACCAGGACACATTCCCACCTTCCCATGCCCCTGCAGCAGATCCGGTCAGAGCCCACAGCCGGAGGGCAGAGGCCGTCCCACCCCGGTCGGCCCGGAGGAGGCGGGTGGAGGCAGACCCTGGAAGGCGCCACGTTTGGGCCTGTAGCTTTGACCCCTCATGTCCGGCAAGGAGGACACCTTTGGGGACCATCCGGTGGCGAGCATTGTGTTCCCAAGGCCATGCGTGCTTCCAAGTGTGTTTTCCACTCCACCTGCCGGGCTCAGAGCTGATCTCAGAGCCGCCCCTCCAGGCTGAAGCCGCACCCTGACCCTAGCTGAGGCCAGAGGTTCACCTCTCCCCCTTCCTGTCGAAGCCCAGACCTGCACCTTCGGGCCACTCCCCATCTCTCCCATCTGCCCTTGAGCACTGCCCACTGGCTGGACTGAACAAGACACCAAGGGAAGCCAGGCGTGATGGCGCAGGCCTGCTAGCTGTGTTCTAGGAGGCTGAGGCAGGAGGATCGAAAGTTTGAGCCCAGCTGGGCAACTTAGTGACCTAAGGAGATCCTGTCTGGGAATACAAAATAAGAAGAGGCTGGAGGTATAAGTCTCCCATCGAGGGGCTGGGAGAGGACATATTTAGGGATTTTTCTTTTTCTTTTTCTTGGGCAGGGTCTTGCCTCAGAGCTCAGGCTGACCTTGAACTCACTATGTAGCCCAGACTGGCCTTGAACTCACAGCGATCCTCCTACTTCAGGATGCCAGGCGTCCACCACCACACCTCAAGTTTGAGGCCAGCGCGGGCAACACAGTGACTTCAAGCCCAGAATATAAATTTTAAAATTAAAATGTCTGGGCCAGGGAGCTAGCTCAGTGGTTTCAGCACCTGCCTTGCAAGTGCAAAGGCCCGGGTTCAGTCCCTGGTAACCACTTACAACAGTGCCTGGCGTGGAGACTCACGCCCAGCAGCAATCAGCACCACATACCACAGTGCAGGGCCAGGTGGCTCACGCCGGTAATCCCAGCACTCGGGAGGCAGAGGCAGGAGGACTGCTGAGTTTGAGGCTGAGTTCAAGACTCAACGTCTTTTGTGCTCTAATGTCATGAAAAGATGATCAAAGTGATTGTTGTCTGAAACTGTGGTAAATATGACTTCCTGCTCAGTATTACTTTATCTCTAGTCTTACAAGGGAACTGAGTTCTTTTTGGTTCCTCTTTCATTGGATTTTTTATTTCATTTTTTAGCATGTACATACTAGATCTGCTTTCATTCTTTTTTTGTGTAAGGAGGGAAAGTTTATCTTAGCTCACAGTATGTGGAAGTTTTAGTCCATAGTCCTCTGCCTTTTTATTATTTGTTCATTAATTCATTTGGAGTTTTTTTGAGACTGGGTCTTGCTGTTGTGTCCCAGGCTGGCCTTCAACTCATTGTGTTTCCTAGCCTGGCTTCAAAGCTATGGCAATCCTCCTGCCTCAGCCTCCAGGAGCAGAGATTACAAATGTGTGTTGTCACAACTAGCTCTTAATTTATTATTTTTTTTAACTCATGACCTACTTGCAAGGCAGGAGCTTGAATCACCGAACTAAATCCCTAGCCCCTTAATACATTTCTTTATTGACTTACTGTTTGATGGTGGTGGGGATGGAACCCAGGGCCTGGCACTTGTTGAGCAAACGCTCTAGGCTGAGCCGGGCCTTGGCCCAGACATAGACATTTCATTGTCACTTTAGTCCTGACCACTGTGTCTCTTTCTCTGTCCAGAACTTTCACGATGGGCGGAAAGCCCAGCAGCACATCGAGACTTGCTGGAAGCAGCTGGAATCCGTAAGTGGAAAACAGCTCAACCCCGTCTTTGCGGATCTTCTGGTTTGCATTTAATGTAGGTTTGATTGTTCAGGAAGGAAAAAAGCAAACACACCAAAGAGGCGCTGGGAGGCTGAGGCAGGAGGGTCACCGTGAGTTAAGTCTGGCCTTGACTACACAGTGAGTCCAAGGTCATCCTGAACTACATAGCAAGGCCTTGTCTCAGACCTATGTGTGTGGTCGGACACACACAAGAGAGAGCACACGCGCACGCGCACACACACACACACACACACACTTACAAATTGCTGTCACCCAAATTTCATTTAATTTGTCTCTAAAGCCGTTGCATCAAGTGATAATCAGAGACAGAAAGACCAAGTCCCCTGTCTTTTCTGGTGTGGCACTAGCAGCCTCGATGGGCGGGCCATCTTGGGTCACTTCCAGAAACTGCCTCATGGGAATCTCCTCCCTCAGAGATATGGCAGGGCGGCACATTAAAATGCATCACAGTAGAAGACACGCAGGAGCCCCGACACTCACCTGCTTTACGCACATACACCCCCAACCCTGAGCAGCTCTGAGCCCTCTCTGAGTGTCTTTAATACAGTGAACGCCACCGCCAAGCGCCCTCAAACAAAAAGGCGGCTTGTAAAAGCATGCCACCTTGCTCTACCTGCCTTTCTCATGGTGGGGGGCGCTGCGTGACCACTGGCTGTCCCCGAGCTCAAAATGACCGTGAAAGGACAGGATTTTGAATGATTCAGGACATGGAGGCAGCCAGGACAGCCCATCTGTGACCCTCAGGAAGGCTGGCTCCAGAGCCGCTGTGGGCAGCGGGAGCCGTGTGCCCAGTGGGGGTGGTCCTGGCAGGGTGCCTCTCACTGTAGTGTGCGTTTTAAGTGTTTAAGCCACGTGCTCTCGCTGATGCCACCCCACACCCTGCCACAGAGTAAACGGCGGTTCGAGCGCGACTGCAAGGAGGCAGAGCGGGCGCAGCAGTACTTTGAGAAGATGGACGCGGACATCAACGTCACCAAGGCTGATGTGGAGAAGGTCAGTCTGCGTGTGCAGCCTGTGGCCCAGGCCAGGCTTCCTCTTCCTGCCCTGACCACTGAGGGGCCTTGGCTGGGAGTGCCTTCCCGCCACATGGCTCGTGCCCTTCCTGGGGACCTGCTGCCTGAAGGCCAGCAGTGCCGGTGGGAGCGACGCATGTGACATGAAGCCCAGGCGGGCAGGGGCTGCGGGGTGGGGCTGTGCATCAGTGGCTCCTGGGGAAGGAGCGGGGTCCTAAGGGTCTTGCGGCTCCATGTGGGATTTTCCCCTAGAAGCCAAACAGGCAGCATAAACAGCAGCCGCCGGGACAAAGCACCTGTGCCCATCTGTGCCCGGGCGACAGGGCTCCACGGCTTCCCGTGTTTTCAGAGATTTCCTTGCTACGCCAGATTGGCCAGGGAGGACCTCAGTGGGAAAATACCCTGCAAAATGGTTTAGTGTTGGGCCGGGGATATAGCTCAGTGGTTCCGGCACCTGTCTTGCAAGCGCAAGGGCCTGGGTTCAATCCTTGGAAACCACATAACAATACTGGGCGTGGAGACTCACGCTCAGCAGCAACCAGTACCACATACCACAGTGCCGGGCGTGGTGGCTCACGCCTGTCATCCCAGCACTCAGGAGGCAGAGGCAGGAGGATTGCTGTGATGTGAGTTGGAGGCTGAGCTCAGGGCCAGCCTGAACTACAAAGCGAGACCCTGTCTCAAAAAAAATGGTTTAGTGTTAACCAGCCATGGTGGTGCACACCTGTCATCCCACCCCTGGTGGCTGAGGCAGGAGGATCGCCACTAAGTTCAAGGCCAGTCTAGGCTACATAGCAAGATTCTATTTCAAAAATCAAGCAAACCAAAAGCATACCTTATAATTTCAAAAAGTATAACATATTTACACTAATTTTTTTGTTTACTTTTTATTTAATTTTGAGGCTAGGTCTTACTAAGTGACTAAGTTGCCTAGACTGGACTAGAACTTGTGATCCTCCTACCTCAGCCTCCCACAGTGCTGGGTCTACAGTTGTGCACCACCATGCCTGGCACCTGGACAGTTTCTAAAAATGTTCTGTAAACAGTTTAAAAGAACATCTACCTTCTAGTTCTTAGTTACACATTTTCATTTTGTTTGTTATTTGTTTCTGAGACAGGCTGTCACTGTCACCCAGGCTAGCCTTGAACTCTTGGGCTCAGGTGATCTCCTGCCTGAGCCTCACGTCCCATACTTCTGTTTTCAGGTCAAGCTTGTTGGTTGCGCTATCCAGTGTCCCGTATGATTAAGGTCTTTTTCTGCGTGTTCTATCATTTTCTTTCTTTCTCCCTAGCTTTCAACTTTACCTTTTTGTTATCATTTTAATTGTCCATGTTCACAGGTACATGTTCGCAGGACATGATAGCGTGACACATGTCCTGTGTGTCAGGGCCAGGCAGGGAGCCCTGCCCACACCGTCAGGTCTAATTAAGAAGAAATTCAGCCCCATGTTATTTGCAACAGACCTGAACGTGACGCTGGAGACGCCCTGGGAAGGATTTGCCAGGCAAATGCTGATCTGAGTGAAGCGGGACCCACTGAGTAACGCAGTTCCGGGCCTAAAACCTGGCAAGACTCAGCCCGGAGCTTGGATCTGTGCTCCGCCTCATTCTGTGTGTTCTGTTGGTCTCAAGTATTCTGTTTGCTTCTCTCTCTCTTTTTCTTAATTTGTCTTGTTTTGAGAGAGGGTCTTGCTATGTAGTCCAGGCTGACCTCGAACTCATGGTGACCCTCCCGCCTCCCCAGGGCTGGGATGACAGGTGTGCACCGCCATATTTTTCAAAGCTAGCCATCAGACTCATGGCCTTGAACCCACTAGACAAGTACTTCCCTGAGCTACACCCCTGATCTTTTTATTTTGAGACGGCCTGGCTAAGTTACCAAGGCTGGGCTCAAACTTGTGATCCTCCTGCTTCTGCTTTCAGAGTCACTGTAAATACAAGGAGTGTGAAACCGCCCTCCGTGGTTTATTTAAGGGAATTCTAATGCAATCGTGAATTCATGACCTAATTTCTCTGTCCTTCTCCCTCTCCCTCTTTCTCTCTCTCTCTCTCTCTTTCTCTCTCTCTCTCCCCCTCTCTCTCTCTCTCCTGGAAACCCATCCGGCAGCATTGCCCAGGCTAACCCAGTGCTCCACCGTGAGCTCCGCCCTCAGCCCTGGTTCTCAGATCTTTGGGGGTTCATGTTAGTTTTGGATTTTCATTTCAAGGTTTCACCATGTAGCTCAGGCTGTCCTTGAACCTACTGTGTTGCCCAGGCTGACCTCAAACTCATAGAGACCCTCTTGCCTCAGCCTCCCCAGTGCAGGGATCACAGGCATGTATCACCTCACCGGGCTCCCAACTCTGAAGACCATAACTGGCGGTGGAATTCCTGATGTGGAGCTTCACACCCACCCATCCCTCCTTGCCCAGTTCCCTGCCCGACGACGAGGCATGGGGTGGTCCCACCTCTGGCTCAGACCCACACTCTCGCCGGGAGGTTCACTTTGCTCCTTAGGTGTCCCCTGTGGATCTTCCCGCCCGGGCAGTGTCCTCCTTCACGTCAGACATAGCCGTGGCCCTGCCTGGCGACAGCGCCCTGCGGACCCTCGTGGAGGAGTGCTGTCCTCCATGCCATCCACAAGGGCTGTGGTGGCAGCGTGGCGTAGGGCAGAGGGACAAGGTTATCAAAATGAGCGGAATGTGGACTAATCCTCCGGGACAGAGCAACCAGTGTTCTGTCCGTAGGCACCACGCGAGCAGCCCCACTCTGAATGGGGCCCTGTCCCCGCCGCCTTGTGACTGTGCCGCTGACATCATTTCCAGGCCCGGAGGGGATGGCCAGGCAGCTGCGGAGTGGAGCCGAGCTCCACTCATGTTCCCGACCCGGCGTCACCTCCCTTTCTACAAACCCCGTTTCACGCAGCGCACCCCGTTCCACTGCAGCTGGAGTTTCGGCTGCTGGGTCGTTGCTGGCCGGGGAGCCCTGGGGCTGCCCAGCACTGTGGCCCCACCTCTGGCCCACTCACTGTGGAAATGTTCCAAAAGTTAAGTGGAAGCTCTGATCTCAAAAAGGTGTCCATTTCCTTGGGAGTTGTTTGTAAATAATATGAGTTTTTAAAGTATTTGGCTTTGGACATTATTAGTTGTTTTTTATGTATTTTGTTTTACTTATATTTTGCTTTTTGGTTTTGTGAGTCAGGGTTTGGCCTATGTGGCCCAGGCTGGTCTCAAAATTATAGCAGTCCTCCTGCCTCATCCTCCTCAGTGCTTGGATTTCAGGTATGCACCATGACTCCTGCTAGTTTTGCTGTTTCTGTTGCTTGAGAGGAGAATTTGAGACATGGTCTTGCTGTGTGGCCCAGACTGGCTTTGAACTTACTTCATAGCCTAGACTGACCTCAAACTCATAGCAGCCTCCTGCCTTAGCCTCCTTAGTACTCGGATAGACATTATTAGTTTTCAAGTTCGACATAGTGGTCATTGTGGCAAAGTGAATAAAAACTGTGGTATTGCACACCTATAATCCCAGCACTTGGGAGGCTGAGGCAGGAGGATCCCTGTGAGTTGGAGGCCAGCTTGGGCTACATAGAGTTCAAGGCCATGCTGGACTGCTCAGCGAGACCCTATCAGAAGAAAAAAAACCAAAAAAATCAATAGTTGTTTATCGGTAAAGATAGAACTTTAAGAAGTATATAATAAGATGAAGTAATAGGATTCTTAAATTTTGTTTTGTCTTGTCTTGCGTGCTACGCATGCTGGCCCAGCGGTGTACCCAGTACAACCCTGTGCTTTTTTCCTCCCAAACAGGGTATTGCTAGATTCCCCAGGTGGGGATGAGAACTTTTGATTCTCCTGCCTCAGCCTCCTGGAGTCCTGGGATTTCAGACATGCACCACCATGCTCAGTGTAGATCTGTCTGTCTGTCTGTCGGTCTGCCTTCCTGTCTGTCTTTCCTTTTTTTTGTTGTTTTGTGAGACAGAGTCTTGTTGTGTGAGTTCAGCAGGCTCATTTTAATTTCGCTATGCAGTGCAGGCTGGCCTCACGCCCTGAGGTCGTCCCGCCTGAGCCTCCTGAATGCTGGGAAATCAGGCATGCGCCACCATACCCCGCACTGTTTAGGTTCAGTCACCGAAACATGTGCTTTCTTCTTGGTTATACAGTAGGATATTTTAAAGGTAAAATGGGATTTTGGTGAGGAATCCATGGCAGTATTGAGATTGACTCCGAGTGGTCACCGTGAGGTCAGCAGTGGCCCAGGACAGGAGGTGAAGTCCAGCAATTCAGCGGCGCTTGGCAGGATCCAGTGTGGGGCCCTGCGACTCCGGCGGGGGGACCAGAGCCACTGAGCATGGCGTTAAATTCCCTGTCACGCTCGTGGGGTGCCTGCCGGGTCCCAGTCCATGGACATATATGGAGCTGTGGCGAGGTGGTTTGTGCGGCTGTGAGCGCTTGCCTGACAGCTTCCTGACCGCGCGGCCCTGGCGCCTCCCTCGGCTCTGGTTTGTGTAAAATGTCTGTCTGCTGCAGAGCACACACTCTTAACAGGGCAGAAAGCACAAGAAAGTTGAAAAGAGGAAGTGGTTATACGAACGCAGGAAGTAAATCCTGCAAGTGCAGTATAATCTTTGTAATTTAAAAAGGCTTAAAATTGTTTAATTTCAAATGAGGAAAATACATTGGACAAAGAATAGGAAAGCTGGTGCCGTTGCTCTAACTGATCTCTTCTGAGCGGTCAGGGTGCAGGTGAGAGATCAGAACAGGTAGTGCCTGCTATGCTCTTGTTTACAGCTGTCCTGAGGCGGGCACAATTCTGAACGTCAAGCCTGGGCTGGTGACACACACCCGTCATCCCAGCACCCGGGAGGCTGAGGCAGGAGGGTGGCCTTGAGTTCGAACCCAGCCTGAACTACATTGAGAGACCCTAAAAAAAAAAACCAAACAACCAAGTTATTGTGCAGAAATAGCAGGAGAAACCAGACATGGTGGCACAGGCCTGGAATCCCAGTGTTTGGGAGGCTGAAGCAGAAGGGTCCCCAAGAGTCCAAGGCCGTCTGGGCTACATGGTGAGACCCTGTCTCGGAGAAGGGGAAAGAGAGACAAGTTTCACTGGATTGTTTATCAGATATTCTTGACTTTTTAAAATTGCATCTTCCAACTGTCTTATGTTTGTTCTTTTAGTTATTTCTTTAATCCTTTCAGTTGAGTTTCATTCTTGAGACAAGATCTCGGTGTGTAGTCCAGTCTGGCTTTGAACTCACTGTGCAGTCTGGCTGGCCTCAGACTTGAGGCATTCCTCCTGCCTCAGCCTCCCGAGTGTGGGGATGAGAGGTATGCACCCCATAAGCTCCTGGGATGGTAATTTCCTCCCTGCCCCATCAGTGCTCACAGTGGTTCATTTTCCCACGGACACCTTGCTATCTTTCTGCAATGAGCAGATCTCCAACAGAGCTGGCTGTTCCTCTGGGAATCTGTAATGGGAGGATTGTGGAAACATTGCCCCAGTGAGGGCTGGCGTTGTTCCCGCCAGACAACCTAGACCCATTTTTGTCCTAGCCTCTCGGAGTGGACCCAGCTGGGCCATCTGGACAGCGTGCGCCGGCGCAGGAGCCTGGTTGGACTTTTGTGCCTTCCGGGGAGGGAATCCAAGGGTCCTGTCAGGCCCAGTAGGCTCTGGCCTGTGGACACACCCCAGGCTTTTTAAAAATTCTGTTGTGAAATAAAGTTTGACTAAGTTGTGAGGCTGCCCTCGAGCTTGTCATCCTGCTGCCTCAGTCGCCAACAGCAGGATGACAGGGCCCCGCCGCCACACCCTCCGTACCGAGCGTTCCTGCCTGACAGCGCGGCGGCCATCGGCGGAGCCTGCGGAGCTCCTGGGGTCTCTGCCCCCGTGCCGTGTGCGGTGTGACTCATCCGTGACTCTGTCTCTTCTAGACCTCCGCTTAGAGTGATTCGAAGACTTCTGTTCTCTGTAAAATACAGAGGGCCCTTGACCTTTGACCCCAGTTCCTTCTCAAGGCTGGTTGTAACTCAGGCTGGCCAGTGAAGGCTCAGGCTCAGGCTCCTCCACAGCCGTCAAAGCCCCTGTCCTGCACACAGGCAGAGCTCTGTGTCCTTAGGACACGAGCCCAGGATTTCTCAGTGAACCCCACCCGGGAAAGGATGCTGTCGTGTTCTTCCCGGACCCTTGAAGGGTTAAATCTGTATCTGAGCCCACCTGGAAGCACAAGTGAGTGGCATTCAGGTTGTAACTCAAGATATTTTGGGTAAGTTGAAACTAAAATTCCCAAGTACTCTGTCAGACTGGTCGTAACTCGAGGATCCACTGAGGTCACACAGAAACACGTGTGCACACGTATATACTGCCGTTACGCAGGCAGCACGGAGATAATCACACAGATACTGACCCCTGCTGGAATCCAGGCTGATCTTTTTCCGTTTTAAATCAGGAAACTGCTGGAACGTTCCAGGCATATTTCTTTGGTTAACTTATTTTGAAGTTTCTCTGTTTTGTGTTTTCGCTGCACTTCCGTTTATCAAAGCCAGACCCTGTGTTTGGCAGCCCTGGGCTGGATGCTGCAGTGGCCGCGCCCCCTGTGGCGATCTCCATGCCCTCCCACGGGAGCTGGAACGCGGAGTCCGTGGCGACAGCCTCGTGCTGAGAGGGTGAACAATGCCGTTTGTCATACAGCAGCGTGCTCCACACAAAGAGCCTGTTCCTCCCTCTGGAAGCGGCCCTCCTCCCACTCCAGCTTCTCACGGCCCTTTCTTTTTCTGTTCTTCTCCCTAGCTTCGAGACCCTGCCATACCTTCTAGTCTTTCCGTGTCCCTGGCATTCATGATTAGAATTTGTCTCTCAGCTCATCTTTTCGGTTTTGGTTTTTATGTTTATTTGATTTTTGAGACAAGGTTTTACCATGGAGCCCAGGCTGGCCTTGAAGTTATGGGGACCTCCTGCCTCAGCCTCCTGAGTGCCGGAGTCACAGGCAAGCACCGCCACACCCAGTCCATAAAATCTGTTTTGAAGCTTTTTATTTTTTTAAATTATTTATTCATTTCGCGCTACCATTAAACATTATTCTATGTTGTTTCTAGTAGCAGTATACATTGGTTCAGTATAATATTTAACTAACTGAATTCTGAAGCATTAGATCCCAGTCGCTCTTTCACATTATTAACTCTTCTAAACAGTGCTACGATGGGGTCTCTGTGGACAGCAAAGTCATTGCTTAGGATAAATTCCCAGAGGAGTCACAGCGTCACACACTAAAATAAAACCCCTCTGGTTCCTAACAGACGGATCTGGAGAAATCTAGTATCCTCATTAGGGCCTTTGGACGTGCTCAGTTGGTTTCTATTTTTCTCATCACAAAAGTACTCAGAAAACAGGTAGCGATACCGCAGTATTAGCAGCATCCTACGGTGCTAGCGTCCCCCTGACACTTCTGCGTGGCCGCTTCCCACCTGTAAGGTGCGGAGCACCAAGCGCTGTGCTGTTGTTATCGTTGGGTCAGTTTTGGTTCTTTTTGAAAGAGGGTCTCCAGTCGCGTGTAGCCATCCTCCTGCCTCAGCCTCCGAAGTCCAGATTATCACCATGTGCTCCATGCTTTGCCTCCACCTTTTTGATATTTCTACGTGGATAGTCTTGTTTAGTTACCCAGTCTTGTTCTGTTACCCAGGCTGCACTGCTGGAGCTCACAGCCCAGCTGCCTGAGCCCCCGGAGGGAGCGTGGGTCACAGGCATGAGCAGCCACATCCACCGCTGTACCCTTTTATTTTATTTTATTTTATTTTTTTGAGACAAGGTCTCGCTTTGGAGTTGAGGCTGGCCCTGAGCTCAGCCTCAAACTCACATCACAGCGATCCTTCTGCCTCTGCCTCCCGAGTGCTGGGATGACAGGCGTGAGCCACCACGCCCGGCACTGTGGTATGTGGTATGTGATTGCTGCTGGGGTGAGTCTCCATGCCCAGTATTGTTATGTGGTTACTGGGGATCGAACCCAGGCCCTTGCACTTGCAAGACAGGTGCCAGAACTGCTGAGCTAAATCCCCGGCCCACCCTTTTAACAAAGGAAGGGAAGTAACTTTCCACAAAAGTTCTGGGCCCAGGATCTGGATCAGTGGCACTGCACGGATCTCGCTGAGTGCAAGGTCCTGAGTTCGATTCCCGGTACTGAAAAAAGCTGTTAACACTGTGTAGTTCATCATCTGAGGGGTAAAAGTGGTAAAATCCTGAAAGAGCGAAGGCCTGCTCAAAAAATAGCAAGTCTCCTCGTTGTAGTTCTCAGTCAGTGCATAAATGGAACCAGTTCACATCCGCTCATTTTATTAAAAGGTCAAAAACTACAAGGAGGGTGTGATTGCACGTTGGCCTGTGATCCCAGCACTTGGGAGGCTGAGACAGGAGGATGACAGCGAGTTCGAGGCCAGCTGAGAACATTTCATGAGACTCTGTCCCCCAAAAACAAGCAGACCAAACAAGCAACAAGCAGCCTTGAGAACGAGGCGAGTTTGCCCGCCCTGGTGCACAGGTGCCTGGGGTCTCCCTGGAGAGGGAGCCGGCTCCTTAGTGAGCTGTTACTTTCTCTTTAATATTTTTGAATAATAAGAGGAAAGTCCTGTTGAATAAAATGGGAAATAACATTATACTCTGTTCATGTGAATCATCTAAAGTCAGCAGACTAAGTGGATTGTGGATTACAGTGTTTTATGTCTGCTGTTGCAACGATATTTGGAAAAGGTGACAAATCTGCACACCTGTCATGGGGAGGCTGAGGTAGGAAGATCACCATGAGTTGAGGCCAGCTGGGGCTACATAGTGACACCCTGTCTCAAAAAACAGCCCCCCCCTTTCAAAAAATGGGAAGTGTGACCTTGGGTGGTGCGCCCCTACTTCCACCGTACGAGGACTGGGCCCGGCCTGTCAGGAGGGTCACTGTTGAGCGCATGCCCTCAGAGCCGGCTGCTGCACCTGCGGATATCCCGGGGCCTGTCAGGAAATCCCCGCGTCCCCGCCCACATCTTTGTGTGATGGCTGAGCTGTGTGTGACTCAGCCTCGGCAGCCGGGGGCTCTGGGCTTCGAGATACAGTCTCTAAGTTCTGAGACTCATGCTCGAAAGCAGGACAACCGCCCCGAGTTGTCTCTGCTCTGTAGTCGTGTTGTGCGAGATGCTTCTCTGTATTTTTAGAATGGGAATTTGGTTTAAGGAAAGAGCACGTGTGGGGCTCAGGATGGAAAATGGGGGGCTCTGTGGTTCTCACAGCCCCGCTTTTCCTCAGACAGCAGGAGGTACACTGTGAAGTGTGCAGTCATCTCGTCGTCATGGTAAAGTTTCAAAAATACTGCTGTTTGTTTTGTTGATTTCTCACTGCAGTTCAGGTTGGCCTCGAACTCGCAGTGATCCTCCCGATTCAGCCTCCCAAGTGCTGGGATCACAGGCGTGCGCATGCCCACCACTCCCAGCTAAGCTAGTTTTAAAAATGTATCTGAAATAATGAGTAATTGCCTCCAAGAAGCTATGACTCTGGAATTCCGTTGTAAAATAAACACGAGGGCTCCTAAACCAAAATAGATTTCCATAGCAAGTCCTCCACACAGGGCACATTCCTCGCTCCTCCCAGGGTGGGTCTAATCCAAAGCAGCTGCGGCAGGGCTGTGGCGGGAGGAGCACCGCTTGGTCCCCCTGCCGGCCCCGAAGCCTCTGACACGCTTCCTTGTGCCCTGACCAGCCGAGGGCCGAGGTTTTTCGGTGGAGAAAGTCACAGAAGCTGACACCCCAGGGAGTGGAGCCCTGCAGGTCCGTGCGGAGGGTCACCCAGCTTCTTCTGGGCCCGGCTTCCCAGAATTCCTTACTCGGCGGCCTCTGCCACGCCCAGTATGGGGCTCAGTTGTTTCAGGGGAGGTGCTGTGTGGACACTTGGTCAAGGGCATCGGGGCACGATCAGGAGCCACCAGTGACAGGGCCAGCACCCACCCACCAGGGCCCGGGAGTGGGAGGAGGAGGTCACCACCCAGAGGAGCCAGGCCTCTGCACTGCTCCCGGGAGATCCTCCGGGTTGATACCAGCAGAATTTTTAGCTCAGAAGGCTGAGGCAGGTGGATTGCTGCGAGTTTGAGAGCAGCATGAACTGCATAGTGAAGCCACGTCTCACAAACAAACAAAAAAGAAACAAAAACACAAAAGAACAGTAAGTTCTCCAGAGGAGACGCCCTGGAGCAGCGTGAATCTGGGGTGAATCTGGGGCTCTGCCGCTGCTCCCTGTGCTGATGGAAGACCTCCGCCCACGCCGGGGTGCAGCCTCCCTGAGGAAGGTGAACGAGCCAGTGAGCGAGAAGTCGAGGTCTGTGGGATTCCCGGGGGTTTTCTCTTACTGCACGTGGCAGCAGTGATGGGCAGGCAGAAGGCGGCAGAGAGCCAAGTTGGCCCAGATGGCACCACCGCGGGCGGTGGCCTCCATGGCTGCGGCCCTGGAGGGGTCTGGAGCCCGAGGGGTGAGCGTCTGGGGACGTGGTTCCCATGCCTGCCGGTGGCCATGGTGAGCAGAGGTGGTGGACATGGCAGGGCAGGAGAAGGGGCACAGAGCATCGGTCGGCTCAGGGCTAGAGACGGCGCTGGGCCGGGGCTGCAGCTCCGTGGGGCGCAGGGCTGAGGCACCTGCGTCCGTCAGTGTCCGCTGAACCGTGAAGACGCACGAGGGGCAGCCGCAGTGACGCCGAGCCAGTGCCGCCAAGTAAGGCTGGTCCGGCCTTCAAGTCACACGGGCCAGAGACCATGCGGAGCGTCCAGATGACACAAACGCCCCGGCCGGGGTTACCTGCCAGCAGCAGGAGGGCCACACGGCTGGAGCCTGCTTGTCCACCTCGCTGGCACAGCCTTGCTGTGCGGTTTCTGGCGTTGCTTTTTGTTACTGCCTTTGGAGACAGGGTCTCGCCACGTAGCCCAGCCGGCCCTGCACTTGCAGTGCCCCTCCTGCCACAGCCGCTGAGAGCTGGGGCGGCAGACGTGTGTCCCCCACGCTGGGCTCACACTTTTGCCCGCCAGGTCTCTGCTCAGGACAGCAGGACAGGCCACCGAGCCAGGCTGTCAGGAGGCACGGAACACGGCCCTGCGGTGCTTGGATGCAGCGCAGTCTGCCAGCCATCTGGGGCCCAGCGCAGGTTCTGCGCTGAGGCCTCCAGCTACATCAGTGTCACCAGGTGACACTTTCAAAGGTCTCCTGAGACAGGACTTGCTGTCTTCAGCTTATGGACCCCTTGGGAACTGGATTTTAGAACGTGAGGATTTTCGGCACGAGTGTCCTGTGAGTGGACAGGGAAAGCAGGCACTGCGCGCCAGCCAGGAAGGGAACACGAGAGGCAGCGGAGAGCCAGGGTGCGCGTTCCTCCCTAAAGAAGACTCGCATTCAAGGCTTTGCCTTCTTCTGTTGTATTTTCACGAGAGGGTCTCACTCTTCAGTCCAGGCTGCCCTTGACTCGCGGCAGTCCTCTTGCCTCAGCCTCCTGAGTGTTGGGATGACTAGGGTGTGTGCTACCGTGCTCACCAAAACATTCTTTTAAACTATAGCACCTGCAGCAGGCGTGGTACACCCTTGTCATCTCAGCCCTTGGGAAGCCGAGGCAGGTGGATTGCTGTGAGGTCGCCTCCAGCTGGGGCTACATAGTGAGACCGCATCTCTGATAGATGGGCAGACAGATGGGTGGATAGATGGCATCTCCACTGCCCACGCAGCACGCTGAGCTGCCCTGCCCCGGCGCCGTCTGGTCTTCCTCGTGCCCGTGAACACGCAGTTTCTCTCGCCCTAGGCACGGCAGCAAGCCCAGATCCGTCACCAGATGGCCGAGGACAGCAGAGCCGACTACTCCTCCATCCTGCAGAAGTTCAACCAGGAGCAGCACGAGTACTACCACACCCACATCCCCAGCATCTTCCAGGTGCGCCCGTGTCCCCGGGTTCCCGGACCCAGCCCCGCCGGGCCTCGGGGCTCAGAGTGAGGCCGCGCCCCCGGGCCCGGACGGCCTCTGCAGCGCCTGTAGCTTGTTGTTTTTTCTTTCCAGCTTCGAACTGTAACTCTTAGGTTTCTGTTCTCTCTGCTAAAAGAGCCATTCTGGCCACAAAAATGTCAGCTTCACTTTAGGAGACAAAGCGGCATTCATGCAGCTGTAGACTCTGAACAAATGGCTGTTCATCCCTTTGCATTGTTTTCTTTTGGCTACTTTAGTTTGTCAAAAATGCCATGGGGGAGCCGGGGGCGGAACTCGGGTAGAACGCTTGCCAAGCGAGGTCAAGGCCTGGGGTCTGGTCCTCGGCACAGAGAGAGGGACAGAGCCAGGCATGGTGGTGTTCCCCTGAAATCCCAGCAGGAGGCTGAGGCAGGAGGATTGCTGGGAGTTCAAGGTCAGCCTGGACTATAGAGAAGACCCTGTCTCAAAAAAACAACAAAGCGAATAAAATCGGGGCAGCCCGGTGCCCCAAGGCAGTGGGGGCGGCAACGGCCATGATGACACCACAGAGAGGAGTAGTGGTGCATTGCCCTGGTCAGGGCCATTTGTCTTACACAAAATCTGATACAGAAAATCCAAGAGATGGAGGAGCGGCGCATCGTGAAGATCGGCGAGAGTATGCGGACCTACGCGGAGGTGGACCGGCAGGTGATCCCCATCATCGGCAAGTGCCTGGACGGCATCGCGAGCGCATCCGAGGCCATCGACCAGAAGCGCGTGAGTGTGTCCTTGGCTCCATGTCGCCTCCTCGAGTCCCCCGAGCATGCATGTGGGTGCGTGTGAGAGACAGGCTGCCTCCAATCTCACCAGGGAGCCCAGGTAGGCCTCAAACTCTCAGCGACCTTCCTGCCTCAGCCTTCCGAGGGCTGGGTGGCAGGTGTGTGCCACCACACCTGGTCTGTGGCCGTCACTGCACTCCAGCATCTGCACCGCTGCCGCCCCTCCCCGCCTGGCAGTGGCCTTGCGGCGGTGTCTCCTGATCCCGGGCCTCGGCATCTGCCTGTCCTGCCCTGGGGCCCCGGCCATGGGGTCGGGGCATGCCCCAGACCAGAAGTGAATGAAAGGGGTGAGGGTGTATCTCAGTGTTCACCGAGCTCAGTCCCCAGTACTCGGGGAAGAAAGAACTTGCACCCTCGGAACTCGCCCGTCTGTGGGTGTCACTGCAGGATTCACAGCTGGTGATAGAAGCTTACAAGTCAGGGTTCGAGCCTCCCGGCGACATCGAGTTTGAGGACTACACGCAGCCCATGAAACGCACCGTGTCCAGCAACAGCCTGTCCACCCCCCGGGCGGACGGCAAGCCCGAGCCCAAGTTCGGCAGCAAATCCAAGGGGAAGTTGTGGCCGTTCATCAAGAAGAACAAGGTACTGACGGTTCGGATCCAGTGAGCCAAGTCTGATCCAGTGTAGAGATTAATCTGTATCTTTTAGTCTTAAAAATACCCGAGGCCTCACACCCTCGCTTCAGAACGGGCAGGCGGTCTGCGGGGCCAGCCGTCTGGCAGTCGGCATCCCTGCCAGCCCTGGTCTAACCTCAGACCCGGCCGCTGCAGCCGTCACCTACTAACAGACCTCACCCTCTGCCTCCCTGGGTCTTCCTAGATGCCGGTGACCCTGCTGGGGGAGGGGACCGCGCCCCGTCTCTGTAACGCCATCTGCTCACCGCGCGCTTGCCTGACCGAGGCACGCGCAGGGGCTGGGCGCCGGGACGCTCTGGCCGCGGGGCGGTGAAGGCTCTGCGAGACACCGCCTTGGCGGCCGAGAGGCCCGGTTCTTTCCCGTCCGCTCCGTTAGCTTAGGAGGTGCAGACCCTGGCCCGCTGCCTGAGAGTGGGTGTAGAATGACTAACGGACCTGTAGTTGGCTTGTGGACATCGCATGAGCGCCTCCTCTGTCGCGAAACTCACTAACCCTCTCCCTCTGTCCCGTCCTCCACTGCAACATGCCCCACGCTTTCCTATGCACCATGGCCAAATATTCAATGTTTTGTGTTGACTTGCTTTGGATTTCCAATATGATTTGATGTTTATTTTTGTTTTGTGTCTCCTTGTTTCTGGTTTACTCTGTCACTGCTCATCTTACGTAGCTTATGTCCCTTTTAACGTCCCCCCATCAGCCCCCCCCTCCGCCCCCCACCTCCGCCTCACCCTCTGCTGTTCCCAACGGCCCTCAGTCTCCCAAGCAGCCAAAGGAGCCCCTCTCCCATCGCTTCAACGAGTTCATGACCTCCAAACCCAAAATGCACTGCTTCCGGAGCCTCAAGCGTGGGGTAAGTGCTGCTCTGCGGTCTCTGGCGTGCGTGCTGCTCTTTTCTCGTTCTGCACAACTTGCTTTGTTTGTGAATGAGTCCATTGTGTTCTCCTGTGACATCGGTAAAAAGAAAACCTAAAATTCACGATAGCTGGAGAGGAAGAAGGAAGGAAAGAGCCAGGGTGGTGGCGCACGCCTGTGATCCCCGCACTCGGGAGGCTGGGGCAGGAGGCTTGCTGTGAGTTTGAGACCAGCCTGAGCTACACAGTGAGCCTCAAGGCCAGCCTGAACTGCAGAGCGAGGCGCTGTTGCAGAAGCGAAGGGACCAGGGTGGCCCGATGGAGGAAAGTGAAAGCCAGCCCGGCATCTCCAGTTTGTTTCGTTTTGAAAGAGCTGCTCTTTACTTCCCCTTTAAAGTATCTAAGTTTTCACCTTGATTTCACCAAAAAAGGAAACACAGATTCAGTTTCTAAGACTACATGCATGTGAGACGAGGAGTTGGGAGGGACCGCACCATCAGAAGGTACTTGCTTACTAATCCCCAAAGCCATGGGAACGTAAGGCCGGTGTTCTCAGGAGCGGTGCCCGGGCTGGGAGGGGAATTGGCCGTCGACAAGAAGCTCTCGGTGACCGCAAAGGTGAGGCTCCAGGACGCTGACCAAATGCCTCCCGTCTGGAAGAGGCCTCGCCCAGCGCAGGGTGAGCAGCCCCAGTACGGGAGCCGGAAATCTGCATTGCTCCAGGCCCTGCAGCCCCGCGAGGGCCCCGCACGCCGCAGGTGGGGAGTTCCACGGCCCCGCTCAGGAGGCGAGTCGGGCACGGAGGTGCCCTGCCAGGCTGGGGCGGAAGGATTGCTGCGAGCTTGAGGCGTGGACTACATAGCAGAACCCTGTCTTCAGAAACCGAACTAGGGCTGGGGATACAGTTCACTAGTACAGCGCCTGCCTGGCAGGCATGAGGCCCTGAGTTTGATTCCTGGTATCAAAAATAAAAACCAAATCCACAAATACAGGGCCAGGGGTGTGGCTCAGCGGTACACTCTTGCCTACCACGCACCAGCCTCTAGGTTTCAAGATCTACAAGCAAGCACACTACAGACGTACACAGTTAGCTGCAGGCTGTGTGTGACGTGTGGGACATGTAAATGAACTTGGCGTCTAGACCTGGGTCCCTCCCCGAGATAGCTCATTACGTGGATACAAACAGTCCAGAGTCCAAAACACTTGTCACCCTCCGCACTTTTCTTCAAGGATGCATGGCCTGTATCGTTTAAGGCTAAGTTTTATGGCCTTTTACAGTCACCCTGTGAAGCCTGGTTGCTCACTTCATATTTTACTGCTGATGAAGTTGGGCAGATCACAGTGCCACCGTGGAAAGTGCAGTCTGCTCGAGGGGCCTCAGTGCCGGAGCCTCCAGGTCAGAGAAGCGCTGGGTCTGGCTGAGTCAGAGCAGCTGCTTCGGAGCCTCTGCCCATCTGTCATTCCGACTGTGTGTCCTCGAGTCCTGGGCCCTGGAGGAGCCGTCCTGCCCTGTAGAGAAGAAGATTGGAATGAAGAAATATATAGCCGCTGAATACAACTAAATTGTGGGTCTCATCCTAGACTTCCCTGATAGCTTTAAAATGGAAACCTTTTATGGTGAGAAACCTCTTAATCAGATGATTTAGAGCATTAATGTATGCAGTAGGATTTTGTTTGGTTTTTATTCTGTCTTGGGGGAGTCGCAATACAGTTCTCTAGAGAGTAACTGCAGTCATCGTTAACTGACGGTCATAATCCTGAGTCTACACAAGAAGTTCTCCAGCTCAAAAAGAAGGCAAATACATATCATTACTCACTAGGTCATTACCTGTTAAAACAAGGGACAAAAACAGTATTTATTCATATGCACAGTTTGTTCTAGAAGAGAATTTGAAGTTTTATGCAAAGAATACATTTGGCGAATGATCTCTTTTTAAGGCTGTCCAGCACCTCAGGGAAAGAATTAGAAATGTGATTTTCTGAGGCTATGCAGGCAGCCTTCGTCAGAGGCCAGAATCCAGCTTCGGAAGTGGGTGATGGATCGTGCTGAGCTCTTCCCAGGCCTGGCCGAGGCATCTGCAGCTTCTTGGCTGGACTGTGCTGGATTTTAGAAGCGCACTCGTTCATCAGAAAATTTCCAGCACGTAACCAGGGTGAAGCCGGCTATAAAATGTGCCCGCCGAGAGCCAGCTACCACGTCCCTGCCAGCGCCTCGCCAAGTTGTCTTCTGTGATATCTCCATGAACCCACGCTACACTTGCCGTCTGGGCGCGCATGATGGCGTGCAGGGGACACTCAGGATCACCGTCTCAGCTCACGCTTCTGTCCACGTCACAGTCTCCTGGTTGCAATTAGTTCCTGAATCTGTGTTTCTGGAATTCTGTAGAGGTTTAGGAAAAGACCAAAGAACATCAGTGTTCAGTAAGTGTAAAAAACGGATGGCGAGAAAAAAACAGTAAAATAGGAAGTGGGTTATTTTGATGACTTTAAAGGAAAATCCTTTTTTACAATCATCAGCAAAATGAATTTTATATTTTATTCCTTATTTGCTGTGCTCGGCAAATTTCTGTTTAAAAAAAAAAAATGTCCTGAATCATAAATGTGTTTTCCTGAGGCAGAGCACACGTGTACACATTAGAGGCATGAGGAATGAGTAGAGACATAGCTCTGGTCCCTTATTTTTGATTAGTCTGTTTGTAGGGTCAGATCCAAAGTTCTTTCTCTTAAAAAGGGAACAATGCAAAAAGAAAAGAAGAAAAGGAATCTAGGCATGGTATTATAAGCCTGTGATCCCTGCACTTAGGAGGCTGAGGCGGGGGGTATCCTGAGTTCAAGGCCAGCCTAGAATACAATAGTGAGACCTATCTTTTTTAAAAAAAAAAAAAGGAAATGCTAAGAAAAAAGTGTTAAAAACTGAGTCTAAAGTTTGAGGGAAAAGATTCAATTTTAATCTGAGCACAGAAGGTACTTGGCTTACAGCTCCTCGGCTAAAATGATGCGGTCTTGGTTACCATTTCATTTCTTTTTCACTTGAGACTTTTATGCCAAAGATAATTTAGTTAGAAAATGTATCCTAGGAGAATAACAATTCTTTGATTCTAATATGACTTTTAAATTTGTTATGTTTTGCAACTTTTGGGTTCACATTTCATTTATTTTAGTTATCCGAGTAGAAGTCCTATCCAATGTCTGTGGCACAATTGATCTCGTTTCTGAATAATTAAGCAGGAGAAAATAGTTTTCACTGTAAGCCCCTGACATTTGTGAGAAAATTTCCTTTCTCCTGGCATCTTTAAAGATTGGTTATGCCAGGAGCCCTTTCAGTGTTACATGTACAAGTCAAAGAAAGATGGCCAGGCACGATGGGGCTCCCCCGTCATCCCAGCACTTGGGAAGCTGAGGCAGGAGGATCACCTCCAGTTCAAGGCCAGCCTGGGCTACATAGGGAGACCCTGTCTCAAAAACACAAAAAGTAAAAGAAAAGTAAAACTAAACACAGTGCCCTCAATTTGCATTCCCAGAGTGTGATGTTACTGTCTTCATGAGCTTCTTTTCCTGGCCTGTGCGAGGGACTCCTGCATGTAACCTGTGGGTGTCACCCATACTTTAGAGTTAATTGTATGCAAAGTCGCACTAGCGTTGAGCAAAGGCCGTGGGATTCCACGCCAGTGTCTGTCAGGTGTCTCAGGCTGCAGCGACTGTAACTGTGTGTGTTTTACCTTGTTCTCTTGCTGGTCATTGGCAGACTCAGCCTTACTGTTTCCACAAAGAACTCATGAAGAGGACACTAGGGACGCCCACCTGTGCCTTTGAGGCCAGGGCCTATGTTGTAAGTGTCCCTGTGTCCCAGCTCGCACAGTCACGGCACAGCCACTAACCCCATCGCCAGCGCCAAGACTGGGGACTCACGCGGCCGTAGCACCTCCGTGTACCAGGTGGCACTGTCAGCTGAGACCAAGATCCAGGGGAAATCATACGTGTAAATTCAGTGGCCTCCAGCGCAGCGGCACACGCCTGTGATCCCAGCACTCAGGAGGCTAAGGCAGAAGGATCGGCAGTCCAGGGCCAGCCTGGGCTATATAATGAGACCCTACCTCAGAAAACAAAAACAAAACAGAACAAATTCAGTGGCCACTTACAGTGAAGGAGAGCGGGCTGCACGGTGGCGCCCATAACCCAGCGCTGTCGGGGGCAGAGGTGGAGCCTGTGGGTCCCAGCTCTGGGGAGACTTAAGCGACTGCGGCATCAGGGAGGCGCCTCTGGGTATGATCTTACGGTAGAGTCGCACCACGAAACAGCCGCCGAGCGTGGTCACGGCACACAGGGCCGCTGCGGGCCACACTTGCCAACACGGCAAGCCCAAGCCACTCTCATGACACATGCGTTGTGCTGTGTGCCCGAGAATGAGAAAAACTGAGTGTCACTTGGGCAGGTAGAGGAGCTCAGTGTCTTGAGGCCACCGCTGCGAGCCGCCGGCCGGCGTCCCCTTTCTCTGCACATGCGGTTAGTCCCTGTGACTGTCCAATAACACATGTCCCGCTGGCGTGTCTCGCATGTGTTATTGATGCTTCCGGCTGGAAAACTTTGTCGCCTGAAACTGACAGCTTCTGGTTGTGCAGCAACGGCTTGCGTGTCATGAAGCTGTCCAATTATTCTCCTAGCCAATGAGCTGCTTTCTAATCTTAAATTATCTAATTGGCTGGTTTACTTAAGGCCTCAGATCAAGACACAGTTTATAATCTTTAAAGGGGATTCCACAAGCCAAGCATCTGTGATCTCCGCACTGAGGAGGCTGAGGCAGGAGGATCTCTGTAAGTCTGAGACCAGCCTGGGCTACAGAGAGACCTTGTCTCAAACAAAAAAAGAATTCCACACTCCACATACCAGATGGTGGTTTGTCTAAACGGTCCTCCCTGTTCCCTCCAGAAAGTGGGATTTCAGCTTCCAGTGTCACATATTTCTGTGGGGCTTTTGTTCGAGCCTGAGGATTATGACCTGCGCATCTTCCTGTGCTGGAGTTTGGGTTGCTAGAAATGAGTTTCCTGGAGACATTAGGAAGGGTGTGTAATTCCAGCAATGGAAGGGCCAGTGCAGAAACAGGACCAGTCGAGTTTGGAGCCATCTCTGGGTGGGCGGCGCTGGGGGCACACGCGGCTGCTTGGCGGGGAGACGCGTGGGTCGTGTCCTGATGCCTCCGTGTCGTTTGTGCCTGTAACTGGCGGATCTGTGCCCAGGTGCCCAAGAGGCTCTGGCCAGGGCAGGGCAGCCTACATCAGACCACCATACGCCTTTCCTCAAAAAGCTATTATCAGTGGCATCTTTAGAATTCTTTTTTGTTTTCTCACGCAGACAGGTTCTCTAAAAGGTTATGGGGCTGAAACATGAGCCAAAATAAATTTTTAAAAAGTGCCCAGCACACCTGTCATCCCAGCACTCGGAAGGCTGAGGCAGGATTACCGTGAGTTCGAGGCCAGGCTGGGCTACATAGTTCGATCAAAGTCGGCCAAACTACATGGCTGCTCCTACCACCCTGTCTCAGTAAAATCGCAAGGCACTTTCTTTGGAACCTGGATCCCGATCCCAGGCCCGTCGGCGCTCAGGACCAGCAGGGCTGTGCTCACCTGCGGCCTCAGTGCGGAACAGGGTGTTTCCTCTCCGATCGCTGCCCTGTCTACACGTCCCGTCCTGGGGCTGGTGGCCACCGCACCACCTGCTCACTGGGCACGGCCAGTTGCCATTGCCACTGCAGCTCAGGTGCTGTAGTCGCTCACTGTGGCAGGTGACCCCTGGGTGCCTGTGTCCTAAAGGTGGCTTTGTAGACCAGCCGCCCCAATGGCTCCCCAGACCTGTGCAGCCCCAGTGCCCAGAGACTGGAGCCAAGCACTGCCCGAGTCACCACCACTGTGCCAGGCAAGGCGTCTGGGGAGGCCTGGCACATGGGTGCTGGGCATGGATTGGACCCAGGGCTTTTGCACTGAGCTACGTCCCTGGTGCTTTCTCATTTTGAGACAGGGTCTGGGGTCAGACTTGAGATCCTCTCGCCTCGGCCTCCCAGTACATGGGGATTCCAGGTGAGCAGCTCTGCACCTGGCAAGCCGTCTCTTCCAGTGACTTAGGGTCCTTCATTGTCCACGCAGCACCTTGAGAGGCCTCAGTGCCTTTAAGAAGCGCAGGCCCCCTGTTTGCCAGAGCCCCCTGAGGTGACATCCGGGTTGTAGTAGTAACTGGTGGAAACCCTTCTTGGAAAAGCCTGCTGAACCGGAGACGCGGCAGGTGTCTCTCTCCTGTGGTCACACATCACCCCTGCAGGTGTCCTCTGGAGGCCGCACCCCTCAGACCCTGTTGCAGCCCCTCAGAGAGGGGCCCGCGGTGGCCCTCGTGGGGACTTCCGCACAGATCCGCCCCAGGGCGCCAGGCAGGGAGCTGTGTGCTGTGCGCGCCGGCGGCCGCCTGCCTCTCCTGATGTGTGTTTTCTCTCTCTCTCCCCTGGCTCCCTCTTGCCCGTTGTCGCTTCCGTTTTTACCGAAGCTCTCTCTCAAGC
Organism: Petromus typicus; assembly: GCA_004026965.1. Lineage (NCBI taxonomy): Eukaryota > Metazoa > Chordata > Mammalia > Rodentia > Petromuridae > Petromus > Petromus typicus. The sequence goes on from PVIR01021406.1 coordinate 28,715, forward strand.
TGGTAAGCACGACAACCTTGCATGCCTCAACCCGAGCGGCCCTGCGGGTCTTGTGGGTGCCGCGCAAGTCGCGTCCTCTGGTTAACCGGTGCTGTCTCCTGGGGCTTTGGTTGGTGTCGGCAGCTGATGGAGACTGTCCTAATCCTTTCACCTTGCTAAAAAATTAACGCCTAACCATGATCTCATTTTCTTTATTTTGAGGACCTAAGAGAATGACAGCCAGGCATGGTGGCCACACACCTGCAGTCGCAGCTTCTGGGAAGCTGAGGCAGGAGGATCACTTTGAGTTTGAGGACAGCCTGGGTTACATAGTGAGATCCTGTCTCCAAAAACCAGAAAAAGAAGGAAGAGGGTGGCAGATGGTGATAAGCTAACTTTATAAATTGGAACATAAATGTTATTGGAT